>MU224636.1:1908642-1936120 GCA_018584345.1 Thuja plicata | reverse complement strand
TCTCCTTATCACCCCCAAATTCCCTTAGGCATGCTTGGCATCATGGGCACCCATATACCCATGTTTATCCCTCCACACTTGGAGACTCTACACTCCTGGTGTCTCAACCTATCACCCTCCTAAGGTAATCTATCCTCCCAAGGATGAGCATGCCTTGAAAACTCCCAAAACAAGTATGAGCACAAATAAAATACAACATAAACAAGAACTCTAAAAAAACATACATTGAGTAAACCAAAACTTCATACAAGACTTAACACAAAAAATCCATGAAAACCCATGAAGCTAAAAACAATAACATAAAATTCAATCATGGATTTCTCAAGCTATACACATATAAAAACAATAACTACTCTTAACTATGCTAATAAGGAAACTCACCTCAAATCCAAGCTATGGTAAATGCAAGGTGGTTTGTGAAGATCTTCTCCTTCTCATCCTTCCTCCTTCTCTCAAGTCTTATTCCTACAAATGAATCTATCTCTAAAAATAGAGAGTGGGTGTGTACCCAAAACTCCCTCTAAGGCCTTCCTTATAAAGGCATTCTTCCTAAAATATCAGGAGTCATAAATGGAGAGAAGACTCTAATCCATCTACTCTCCCCACTTGCCTTCTTCATAAATGGACTTAAATGTTTGCAAGGAAGGAAGGGATGGCTTAACCATCTTTTAAAATAAGGGTCCAAATACTTATTTATTAATAGAAATGAACATAATATGATTTTACAAGTGTCTTCATAGCAAGAAGGTTACAATTTAAATAGACTGAGACCCTTTCATATTAACTTTCTTAATCCAAGTATTTTATCCATGTTGCAAACATAAGAATGTACCTATTTGAAGATTTTTAGATGCCTGCCAATCCAGTTATCCACTTTGCCAGAGCCTTTCCTTTTCCAATTTATTAAGTTTCACTAAATGTGTAGAATTCAGATTCAAGTGACCTACTTTGTGATTTCCTTGTTTGCACTCGGTTCAAGTTTAAGAATAATTGAAAGTTTTTCTGAATTGTAGACTTGGAAATGAACTTCTATGAATATTTTCAAACTTTGGTCAATCCAATTGATCACTTTTCCATGCTATTTCCAAATCCAGTTTATGCACTTTCACTATGTTAGTTCAGAAAAGTTTTTTAAGTGCTGACTTTGTAGATTAATTCCCATTGATTAGTTCGCTTTCAGTGCAAGTTAGTTGAGGATTCATGTTCCATGTGTGAAAGTGAATCAAGTTTTAGAGGTTGAAATTTTGAAGGTTCATCTTGATGAGTTTATGAAGTCAAAATCAAAGGTGTTTTGTGCAGATTGATAGTGCAGAACAAAATCAAATTTACAGAATGGTTATTTTGCAAGAGTGATAAATTTTTGTCTGAAAGTTGTTTTCAAGAACCAATTATGGAATCATTCTCATGGAATGTAAGTGTACTACCTGAATTGGTTTTAAGGTCTCAGAGCATATCCTGCTAATATTTCAATGACTGATCTAGATGAAGTTTATGCTGTTTCAACATATTGCATTTTCATTGTTTTTTGAATTGCTAAGTTTGATTTTTTGCATCTTGCACCTGAGGATGAATCTGGAGAAACCCTTTTGCATGAGTTTTCAATGTGGATGAATGAGTTATTTTTCCAAGTGATAGAGCTTCAAAGGGTGATTTGATGTATTTTCAAGTCGCACTTCTGGCAGGGTTTGCAAATTCCCGATTGCAGAATATAATAAAATCACCCACTTTGCATGTTATTATCTTGAAGCCTGAATCTTTTCAAACTATTCCAGTTGATGAAAGTTGTTCATATGCTAAAGAAGGGTTTTTTTTCTAGTCCCGATACTTACAACCGATTTTTTAGTCAGTTTTTGAGACTAGTTCCTGAGGCTATTTGCTATTTATGGACAAATTTGCAGAAATATACACGTTGGTTTTAAGTGATCTCCAGTTCAGTATTTGCAAGACCAAATTGCATAATTTATGAAGTTTGTTTTGTCAAAAGGAAAGTGGTTTTCAAGAAGTTGAAATCTCAGGAACTTGTCATTTATTTGTGAACTTTAGTGTTCAACTTATGTGACCTTAAAAAGTGTATTATTATTTTGAATTATTTTGTGGTAGTACTGGTGGATGTATGCTAATGAAGTTGACTATTGAGGAAATGTTAAATCAATGAATTATTCCAAACCTCCAAATGATTTCAAATGGTGAGGGGTTTATACTTAAGATGTCTTCAAGAGAGAGATATTACATTCATGGCCAATATGATATTATCATGTTTGATGTCACTGCAAGGTGGATGTACAAGAATGTTCCAACATGGCATGAAGATCTCTGTTGGGTCTCTGAAAATATCCCATTTGTTCTTTGTGGTAACTTTTTCATGATGCCTTCTTTAACAATGGTTTCATCTATATAGTCTTGAAATAATAAAGGAGGGGAAATGTCACGTAAATGATGGAGTGATAAGAGTTGGTGGGGTTAGAATAATTTTTGAGTTCAGAAGAGGAGAAAGTGGAGAAAGGAGGAGAAGTTGTGTCTCATGTTGTGGAGATGACGCTGACAATGAATATGACCTGCTGGTGCAGTTTCTGGAGTCTAAGGTTATAGCCGTAGAATTTGACTAGGAAGATATGACCTCAGTGCCTTCTAAAAGGCTCCATGTGGAGGAAAACATCAAAAATGACCTAGGAATGACACTACAATAGAAATGGTTTCATTGTGTGAGCGTTGGGAATCAAATGTAGAGTAAAAGTGAAGTAATCAAAAAACTAAGGCCAACTTTTCAAATTTGAGTAGAAGGATGTGGAAATAATCAAGGTCCAAGAACTCAAACAAGCATAGAAAATGATGTTTTCAGCAAGATACCCATAGAGCTATTTCAAAAGATTCTTAAATTTTTATCTTCAGAGGACCTTGTTACCTATGCATTAGTTTGCCACTTTTTGAACTCTGCAACATCAGATGAATCTCTATGGCGTTGATTATATTGTATGTGCTGGGGATTGGCTTGACCAACAAAGTTGCAAGGAAAGCTATGTGCATGTGCATGGAAGCAACTATATATGTGATGAAGAAGATATGATTGAATTTGTTTGAAACACACCTGCTGAATTTTGGGAGTATTACATTCAAATGCAGACTGCCAAGCATAGCCAAGATCCTCTTCCTTCATAGAACATGCTTTCTCAGGAAGGACATGCACCTAATCTCAAAATGGTGATTCATTTTTATAAAAAAATGGATGAGTGCATGTATGTGATGATATGTGCCAAGAAATTGTTTTAGATCCATCAAGTGAACTTCTAATTTGTACAATTTCTAGACACTGTTTTGATAAATGACTCTCACCATCAGAAGAAGAATTGAATATGGGAGAGAAACTGGTGAATGCAAAAACCAGTGCTGGAAGAATAGAGCTCGCGCAGGTATAGGAAAGAGGTTAAAAGCTTGGAAATGCTCTAAAAGCATTATCCCACATTCAATGGGTAATGATTTTTCTTTATATTTATATACAAAGGCACTTACTTAGTATTGTAAGAAAGAACCAAGAGGCCATTTGGTGGGCCTCTTGGTTGAATAGACTTAGTGCGGTGGGACCCCCATATTTTGGATGAAAATGAATAAGTCTTTAAAAAATACATGGGAATTTAATCCCACATGCACCCTGCAATGAAAATTTTCAATGTTTATAAGGAAGCACACAAACATATGAAATGTCAAGTAGAGCTGGAGGCTATCTACATGCACATGGTGACTGGTGCCTCGATTTTTGTACTCGACCAAGGGTAAGTAAATTTTGTAGAATAGTTGGTGTTGAGGTGGCACAGGTGGCACGTGGAGGTTAGTCGCAAAGTTGGGAGATGGAGAGCAGATAACTGCTAGGATTAGGAGACTTGGAGACTAACCGCTGAGTTAACCACTAGATGTTAGTTGCTAAGTTGCCGGATGCTGACATTTAGTGTGAATAAATAAGGAGACAAGGAGACTAACTGAGTCGCGTGGTCACCAGATATTAATTGTTAAATGGAAAACATCAAGAGGCTTGGAGACTGAGGAGGTGGTCGTTGGGTCTCTAGATTAAACCATGGTTAGTGAAGATATCAAGAGACTTGGAGACAAGGAGTAAAATTGACCATGGTTAAAGAAGGAGTTAAAGACCAGTTAGGAGAAGCTAACCAGTGAATGCCACATGTCAAATTCTGGTGAATTCTGGATAAAATGCAGAAAATTGATAATTTCAAGGCATAGGAATGTGCACAGGTTAAATTTTAAAAGAATTTAAAAATTGTATTATCTTTTATTGAAAAACTTGAAATGTGTTCTTGGAGATTTTTGAATAGATGGAAAATCAAATTTTTACAAAAGAAAGATCAGATTTGAGGATATTTTTCTCAAAAAATGAAGATCAGATTTGGACAGAATGAGGATCAGATTATGAAGATTAAATTTGTACAGAATGGGACAAATATATATATTTTATTTCAAAACTTGACAAAGGAGCTTACAGGGAAGATATTTCTTAGAGAATAAGATGAGTTTTTAGAGGCAAATCAAATCTAATTTATAGAAGATATTTCTCAGTTAAAGACTAAAATCAAACTTGCAGAGGATAAGTTCAGACTTTGAAAAAATAAATAGAGTAAGATATTTGTAAAATAAATCAATTTTAAGAGGACTTTGAAGACAAGTAAGATCAGATTTTGAAACCACTGACAAAGCAAAGTCAGATTTTGAGAAGAAAAAATAAGTTAAAATTTTAGAAAGGAAAAGAAGGAATAAGTGCAGATTAGATTTGAGAGGAGGACAGGTGTATGCCAAGCATGAGTTTTAGGGTTTATCTCTCTTCTTTATATTCTTTTCTTTTCTTAGTTTTGGAGGCCCTGTTCTTGTTACTGCTCTATTCAGAGCAGGTCCCTATTGGTTTTGTTGAATTTCTATTGCAAGGTAGACTTCTATGTCTTTGTATATTCTTGAAAGCTTAAGGTCTGGATATGTTGAAATAGAATTTATTAATAAAATACAGTGTAGTTTTTCCTCTTCCATATTGTTGCTATCTCTATATATTTTTGTGTATAGCTCTAGTATGTTTAGTTTGTGAGGCATCTTAAACATACCGGTTACAAGGTAGCTTGTCTAATTGCTTATCAGTTTCTTTCAAGGAGAGAACTAAGCTTCATAAGTGATTTTAGAGGGTTGATAAAAAATGTGAGGATCTGATAGATTAGTATGGAAAAAGAGGATAGTTTGTAAGGCATTCTATCTCAGCTGCATATAGTTTGTAAGGCACTCTATAGTATTTTCATTAGTTTGTTTCTATGGATTCATATTTTCATTAACTCTTTTCCCAAGGAGTAGGCACTGGTCTAGGGTTTGATTTGCAGTCTTTTCTTCATCCAATAATCAAAATAAAATCAATTATATTCAGTTACTTAGAACAAATGAGCTGAACTCATAAGGATTTGTATCAGCAGGATGCAATCCATTTTGTTGATTCCTTAAAGAGTGAATCACTAGGTTAGCCCACCTTAAAAGGAAAAAGGATGAGAATCCTTATCTCACTAGTTTTTTGCTATATTTACAATCATGCTTTGTCTAGTTAAGCTTTGCATTCAGTTGATTTTGGTCATATGCAAGGTGTTTTACAAGTTGATTCAATAAATATAAATAGCAAATCAATGTCCATTTTCATATATACTGTGTAATAAGTAATTATTCAGAGGTAAAACCTACCTAAGTATGTGGAACTCGAAAATGAAGGAGGATCTTATCCAATCCTCAGTAATTAGGCATTTCTTTCATCTAAGTCAGTATTAGGAGGCATAGTGTTCAAGTAATTATTCAAGCACTATGGTTCATACAAGAAAATCCCTAATAGGCTCGATCTATCCTCTTTGCATATGCATACTTCTTTTGCCTATATTGAGCTTCCACTAGATGCTTTCTAATAAAGGTCACCCGATGCTCCATATCTCTGACTAGCTCAGGTCCAATGGAGACTCTGTCCTCTATGCAATCCCAAATGAGTGGAGTCCTACATGATCTACCATAAAGAGCTTAGTAGGGAGGCATACCCAAGGATTTTTGGTGCCCGTTGTTATAGGAAAATTCTACTAAGTGAAGGTATTCCTTACACTAGGTCTGATGGACCATCACATACATGTGTAGCATGTCTTCTAACACCTGATTGACCCTCTCGATCTGCCCATCACTATCACAATGATAAAATGTATTGAAGTTGAGCCTAGTGCCCATGGCTTCCTGAAGTTGTCTCCAAAAGGATGAAGTAAAGAGAGAATATCTATCCAAGATGATCTCACAAGGTATGTCATGTAGTATGACTATATCTCGCAAGATAACCTGCGCAAAAAAGTCTTCTGATGGGTGAACTGGTAAGTGCCCTCTTGAGCTCCTAAAATTCTCTATCACACTTCTTAGTCCACTCAAACTTCTTTCCCTTCTGCTGAAGAGAAGTGATGGGGTACACTACTCAAGAGAAACCCTCAACAAACCATATGTAGTAACCGACTAATCCCATGAAACTCCTAACCTCGGTCACAGTGGTAGGTGCTGGTGAATCCATAATGGCATAAATATTTGATGGGTCTACTAAGATCCCATCACCTGAAATAACATGTCCTAGATACTTGACCTCTGTTCTAAAGAAAGAACACTTCGACAAGCTGCCATACGATTGATTATCCCTAAGACACTGCAAGACTTGTCTCAGGTGTTCCTCATGCTCTTTCTCATCCTTGGAATATATTAAGATTTCATTGAGAAATACAACTACAAACTTGTCAAAGAAGGTAAAAAAAAATCCATTCATAAGACTCATGAATAAAGCTAGAGCATTCCTAAGACCGAATGGAACCATAGCGAATTTGTAGTTTCTATATCTAGTGTGGAATGTGGTCTTGTGAATATCACTATCCACTATCCTCAACTAGTGGTATCCTGAATTGATTTCTATCTTTGATAACACTCTAGCACCCTATAGCTCATCAAACAGATCAACGATCCTAGGAAGTGGATACCGATTCTTGATGGTCACTTTATTCAACTGTCGGTAATCCATGCACAAACTATGAGATCCATATTTATTATTCATGAAGATAACTGGTGCATCCCAAGGAGAATCACTAGGATGAATGTGTCATTTCTCTAACAGTTCCTCAAGCTGTATCTTGAGTTCATTAAGCTTAGTCATCCTATAAGGTTGTCTAGAAACTGGTTCTTCTCCTGGTACGAGATCTATGTGAAAATCAACCTCTCTATGAGGAGGCATACTAGGTATCTCTAAAGGAAACACCTCTACAAGTTCCTAAAGAATGAGGAATTTATCAAGAGAAGTTTCCTTCTCTACCTCTTCTTCCCTATTGTTGATGGTGATAGCGTATAACTGGCATCTCTTCTGCATGCACTGCTTAAGCTGCATAGTGGAAATCACATGGAGGGATACAAGTCTATGGATTCCTAAAATCATTGAAGTTGTACCATCATCATCCAAACATTTGACCTCCTTCTTATGGAAATCTAGCTTGGTCTTGTGAGCACTTAGCCAATCCATGCCAAGAACTAGACTGTAAGATCCAAGAAGAGTAAATCTGAGATCTTCTATGTTGGTTATGCCACCAATCTGGATTAGACAATCTCTAACCATCAAAGTAAAAAAAACTCTAGCTCCTAAGGCTAACTCCACTTCCCATCTAACCTCTTGTCTAGCTGCCACTAGCCCAAAAAGCTCCACAACTGATGGAGAAAAAAAGGAGTCAGTAGCTCCTGTATCAAATAAAATAGAAACATCACTACCTCTAATCTTACCTAAGACCTCAATGATGGTGGCTTGGTGCTCTACTTGGCAGTTATCCACCACTATAAATACCATGTAGGAATTTCCCCTATCCCCAACTATCGGTTCTGACACTGTTACATGATGGCTACAAGACTGGGGACACTCTGTAGCTATGTGCCCCATAGAACCACAAGTGTAACATGGCTCACATGCCTAAACATGAATTCCCTGAGGTCCGGAGTACTGTGAACCTGTGGTCCTAGAAGACCCACTATAGCCACCCCTAGTAGACTGCTGAGGCTAGGCTAGAGGTGTATAAGGTGCGTATGGTCTCTGGTCCTTCCTAGGACCCTGTGTTTTCCACTATTGGGGCTTAGATCCCTACTGTACTTGTGGTGGCCTTTGCCAATGGTTCTACTAATACGGTTGTGGCTGCTATGCCTATGGGGTCCTAAATGACCCCAAAGAGTACCTATGATTCCCCTTCCTTGGGGGTTTCTGATATCCCAAGGCCCAGAGTGTGGGATTACAATTCTGAGACCTATCCCTAGCATCCTATGGACCTCTGACTATCTCTGCAGCCACCAAAGCTCTGTCCACCATGAACCTTAAGTCTCATGAAGGTACCATTCATACCCTATATGATATTGCAGGATTCAAACCCTTGATGAACCAGTTTACCTGTAACTTCTCATCCCCCATGTACTCCACTTAAAGGAGGAGATCAAGAAACCTGCCATCATATTGGGTCACTGAGAGTACCATTTGCTGGAAATCATGAAACTCATCAATACGATGCTACCTGAACTATTCTGAGACACATCAAGCTTTGAAAATCTTGAGGAAAGCATCCCAAGTAAGGGTGTTAATGACCAAGTGTCCCTTGGATTCCTCGTGTCTCCACCAAGTGGAGGCTTGGTATCTAAGCAGGAGAATAGAAAAACATGCTCTAAAGTTGCTACCATAGTTATGCAACCCGAAGCACCTTTCGAGACTTAGAAGCCAAGAATTTGCACCTATCCCATATGTACCTCCTAAGAATGGAGGTGGTTTGAGCTGCATCAACTCCGTAATCTGATTCCCAATGTAAGGGGGTGCTCTTTTGAACCTTTGGGATTCTATTCTAGGTATAATTCATGGTCCTCCAATGGACCCTACTTCTTGCTCAGCCTAACTCTCACCAAACCTAGGAGGTGGGATCCTACTTTTCTTTGTGATAGAGGACCCATGCGTCCTTCCAAATTCTGCTGTTGATTCTACCGTATCACTGGAGGCATATAGTCCAGTATGTGTCTGACCAAATTCTAAAAGGCCTGAAGTAATGCTACATATGGATCAGGAGGTGGTTCAGGGGGTGGACCCCGATCCCCTCCATGGTCCTCTACCTCATATCATACCTCCTCACGAGCTACGGGGGCATGTCTCTGATCACATCCTTGTCTACAGGCTTGTCAAGTGACAAGAGGCATCCTACACATACAAGGATAAAGTTTAGTGATTACGTAGTGGGTTAGGTTAACAATGTTGCTAACATGACTCTGATACCAAAATGTCATGCCCAAAAGTTGGGCAAAAACACATCAAAAATTAAAAAAAAAACATTAAAGGTTTACTATTTTATCCTAAAGGTTTCATGTGCACGCAAAATGATGCAGAGGAAAATGGTTAACATAATCAGTTAAAGTGTCCAAAAACAACACAAGGGTCCAACCAAAAGGAGGTTGACTAAGTTTGACCAAGTTGACTAAAAGTTAAACTATGTAGGATAGCTTTCAGAATAACCCCACAGGGATCCCTAAGCTGCATACTTTGAATGACACATATATCGAGATAGTTGACTAAAGTTAACTAGAGTTGACCAGAAAGGCAACCATGCACTGTTAAATGTGAAAGTAGGATACTAGGGTTCGTCATACTACAGGGAAAGTTTGTGGACAAAAATTGAGACATATGACACAAGTTTGACCAAGGGTTGACCAAAAGTCAACTATACATAAAATTGGTCAACGGTACCATTAAGGCTTTTAAAATGCCAATCGTAATGATAAGAAGTCACAAAAACACCCTATCGACGATTCTCTAACGTAATTGAATTGTTAAATTAATTCTAATCCATACTGAACCTATCCCCTAATGTAAACCCAAAGTTTTAACATTTAATTAAACTTTTGATAAAAAGCTAAACATTTCGAGTTTAATCCCTTAAAACTAATTTAATATTAATTTATTTTAATTAAGTTTATGAAAGTTTCATTTTCCCTAAAAATAAATAAATAAATTAAATTAACCTTTTCTTAAATCTATCATGATTTAACAATTGGTTAATAAACCCTAATAAAGATATAATTTAATTTAAACCTTACTAAATTAAATATTAATCTTATAATTTATTCTAGAACCTTCTAATTACAAAGTCAACATTATTGACTATAAATTCCTTTGAAATTTATTTGAGATCCACATAAGATCTAATTAAAAGAAGGAAATCAAATCAAGCTAAATAATAAAGAAAGAGAAAAAAATTATAAAAACAAAATTCAAAAGCCTTAACCTTAGAAATAACCCTTTGGTTATTTCTCACATAATAATAATTATTTTTTATGCTCTTATTATAATATTTTATTATTATAAAATTTTTTTCTTCTGCCCTAACCCTATTCCTTAGGGTTTTACACAGAGGTGGCTCTAAGGAGGAGAAGACAAGAGGTGGTGGAGGAGCAAGGAGGTCGGGAAAAAAATGCTGCAGAGGGGATAGGTGGCAGAAAGAGGTTGTAGGGGGCCCAGAGGCAGGCGCGCATAGGAGGCACTGCCACCTAAGTTGACCACCAAAGTGAAGGTCAGCAAAGGGAGAGGGGGCGGGGCAGTGTAGTGCAACGCCTCTGCCCACTATGTAGACACAGTGAGGCGACGCAAGTATGACTGTAGCCTCCCACCCACTGTGAATACATAGTGGTGGGTGCCGCCCTTCATCTGCGAGGGCAGTGGAGCCGGGTAGGGCTTCAACCCTCCCGCTCCAAAAATTTTATTAATTTTTTTTGGTTATATTTGTTTTTGAAACATTTTTCATTTTCTCCTTTTTGTGGGTGCTGTATGCTGTGATCTTTTCTCCTTCTTTCATTTTCATTGATTCAAAATTCCCTCTTAAGATTTCAGCCTTAGCTTTCTGAACATGTTGATCTCTGCCAAAAACTAGTGTAAGACTATCCCACATCTTATTTGCAGTATCACAACCTTCCAAATAATTGAACTCTAGGTCGGTGAGAGTAGAAGCTATCTCTATTCACTTGCATGTATTATTATCTTTCTCTTATCTTCTCAAGTGATAGAGGACCAAATGGTGGAGCTGAGTACTCATTGTCAAGATGATTCATTGCACAATCTACAATACCAGATATGTCAAGCCTCATTTTTTTCTTCCATGCAGAAAAGTTATTCCTATTCAACTTCGGTGCTTCACTCTTATACATCTTTGGGTCTTTAACTCAAGTACCTTGTAAACTATCTTCTTGAAGCACTAGCTATGATACCAATTATTGGTTTACCCTACTAAAGATGGTTTAGTCAGAGGGGGGTGAATCAAAAAATATTGAACATTAATACTTTAAATCTACACCTCTGATTCAATTCGGTGATTCAAGTAACAATAGCAACTGAAACTTGTAAACTCTTCAAAAAATTGATAAAAATCATATAACATAAACAAATAACATTCACAGTTATCAAGAATCACATGTAGCACCAGATTTAACGAGGAAACCCAATTTGGTAAAAACCTCCATGGGAAATGTCACCCACATAAAGAAATACTCTTTTCAAGTATGCTTAGTTAAGAGCCAATCCGCTTGAAGATTACAAAGAAAATTTGTTAGATGTGACCCTGTTAGGGGATTTACCTTAGAGCTATTAAGATCTTCACCCTATTAGGAGTGTCCTGGTTAGAGGGCTTAAACATTCATCCTAAAATTTTACCTTTCTCAAGGATTTACAAAAGGACTTGTTAGGTCCACTCGGTTAAGATATTTTATGTTACAAATACTAGTAAGAAACAATGTACTAATGTGACTTGTGATTATGAAACTATACTTTTCTTGATCAGATCCTTTATTCCCTCTTTGAAACTTACTAGTACCAACAACTCACCAGTCTCTCCTTTGGACTAGTTATCCAACTCTTTCACTACTCTACTCGGTAGCTCTTCAACTATTTACCTCACTAGAAACTCTATATAAACATACAAAATCATCAATATGTAGGCCTTTGTTTTTCCTCTTAATCCCATTTGTTATGTTTTCCCTCAATTGTGCTTAGATATCCAATCATCTAAAATGAACTAATATAATGTATTTTCAACTTGGTTAGGCGGTTAACCTTGCCTCGTGACTTGCACTTTTCTTGGAACTCACAACTTTCTTTTGCCGCTTAATCTACATCACTGATTTTGAGCATGAATTTTCAAGACCTTAGATCTTGTAACAAAATTTTACTTCATCGTTAGAATCTTCTTGATCTCTGTGCCTTCACATTAAATTCATTCTGTTCCTTGAATCCAAAATCTGTTTATACTTTGTTTCATGCTCGGTGACTTCAGTGAATATCGTCACTTGGTGTATGACTTCACTTAGTTACCAACATTTCTTGGTAACTGACCTTTCTCGGTTGTCAACTTAACTCATTGTCTGTCTTTTCTTTTCTCAACCGACTAACACTTCACTGTTCGGTAATAAGGCTGTTCCCTTTATCGACTTGACCTTTCTGCTTTAGCCACTTAAGAACATCAAGTGTTAAGTAAAAAAAATTATACCAATAGTTCCTTATCATTGTTTGATCTTTATTATCTTCATAAGTAAGTTCCTCTCTGATTGATAGGGAAACTTAATATAAACCAAAAATCAATTGTTTGACATCAATGACAAACTAACAATTTATCTAACCATTCTACTTTCTTGTATTCTTCTGAAACTTGGTCTTCATAACCTTTACCATTAGCTGGTTAACATCCCATAACATCATATATCATCTTATTGGTGATTTTAACAAGCTGCTCACCAATCCAAAGAAACTTATCACAAACTCTTCTGAAAACAATCTTGATCCACTCCTCTTCGTCAAACTCATAGAGTTCTACCAATTTCATAAAGCTAAGGTTTTCTAAATGAGCAAACTCATCCTTCCATTTTACATCTTCCTTAATCATGTCCTTCATCTCATTGAAGATCTCAAAATCTCCCAGTGATTCATATTTGTAATGAATGTATGCCTTAATGTCTTCCACATAAAGCACACCGTAGGGTGTTTGTGAAAGTGCACCTTTGAGATCATCTTTAGTAGGCTTGAAAGGATGTTTCTTAAACTTATACCTCGATCGTTCACTAACATAAAAAATAAATGGAGTATCCATAGTAATCAAAATCTTGCAAGTGATCAAAATACCTTTTTCTTGATGAACTATGGTATGTAAGCTTAGTGATCACAAAAATGCCATAGCTTCTCTTCTTATTCCTTTGGTCTCCTTTAGCTCTTCTTGAATAGTGATCAGATATGTTCAAGTAAATAAAATTAAACTTCACCATGTAAGAATTGACACATTTACCAATAAAATTATATGTCTGCAAATGATCCAACCAACCATGAATCTGGAAATCACAAGATACAATGTGTATAACTATACAATCTCAGATAGGCATTTAAAATCAATCATATATACTCTCCATAAGCTTGCAAAAGCTTATTCCATATAAATAGGGGCTGGTTATATTCCTATTATATTTCTCCAAAGCTTCCTCTAAGGAAATTATTGGCCATTTACGTTGATGTAACAACATTAGGTGAAGGTTCAGTAGCATCTACTGAATCTCCCTGAACCTTAGGCTCACTCTGCTCTTTTCCTTTCAAAACTTTACCACTCTCTTTCCCAAATCAATTGTCAAACTCTTCCATGTATTCTGCCATAATTTTTTGAATATCACCAATATTTTTCTTTATAAAAATAGGTGGTGTTGTTCTATTACTTGTATCTCCATTATACCTGCAAAATTTTTCTATATGTCCTTGATTGCTACATTTATAACATGTAGGAGATGATCTGTTTTGATTAACCTACAATTCCTTGCGATGTGGCCAAAGTTGTTTCATTTGTAACATGTAATATTAGTTGTTGTTTCCTCTCTAATGTAGTCTTTTTAGTGTGGGATTGATTAGGATTTCTACATTGTGTCTTCTTGTGTGCATATTCATATTAATTGAAACAATAATCAGAAAATGGCTTATAAGGAAATTTACCTTTGCACTCTCTTCATGTGACTACTTTTTTTGCATCCAAAGAATCTACCTCTGAAAGGTCTGATATGCTCTCTAGATTCTTCTTCAGTAGGTCTTTCTACATTTGTCTTTTCTTCAAATTTCCTTTCTTGAGATTTATAACATTTAGCTTTATCAAAACCAACTCCTGTCATGTCACCTTTAGGATTTTATCTTTCCCTTTGTTCATCAATCTTTTCACTTCTTGCATGAAGTTTATCAATGTGATTTTTAGCCTCAAAAAGTTCTCCTTTAATGATTTGGTTGTATTTATCTAATTCATGATACTTAATTCTATAGTCATCAAGTTTAACATGCATCTTTCCGATATGAACCTTTGCATTCTTTAAGATCTCTTCAATTTTGGAATTCCATCTCTCCTGTTGAATTTCTTTAGCCATCTGAATAGAAGTAGTATCATGTTCTTTCTTTAATGCTTCTTTTTCTTATTCAAGCTACTTGATCTAATCAGATGAATCATTATCAGATTCCTCTTTTATCTTTTCCATAAGGTTTTGTCTTTGGTTCCTATAAAGTTCAAGCTGTTGCTTACGTTTCTTGATGAAACCTTTTGCTCTTCTCAATTTGAATTTCAAATCACCATTTTCAGCTTTAGCCTTATCAAGGTTTTCAAGTGCTACTTCAAAGTTCTCTTTCAAACTTGAATCCATTTAGATCTCCCTTAAGCTATTATCCTTTCTCTCGAAGGGCCACAAGATATGATACGAATTGTTAGGATTAAGTAATACTAAGAGGGGGTGAATAAGTGTTAATAAAATTTATAAAAATTATTTAACTAATTAAAACTTAACCATGCAATTACTGAAATAAATAGAACATACACATAAAGAAAACAACTCATAACACCATGATTTATTCACGAGGAAACCACGGCCAAGGGAAAACTGAGTGGGGATGATACCTAAAAATAATGCACTAAGAGTATAGTGTCCCTGGTAGGAGACCTAGCCCTATTAGGAGATGAATATTATATTTAGCACATATCCTTATTAAAGGATAGAAACCCTGTTAGGGGTACACAATTAGCACTGCTCTTACAGAGAAATACTATTTTGTTATAATAATTTATCAAAATGAATAATACAAGCATCTTCTATGATTAAGTAGTCCCAGTTATAGCTTGTACAAACTTCTATCTAATCCTCACATCACAATGCATCTACACATTCAATACATATCTTTGCATCATAAAACAACTCTACTTAAATACTTGATCTCAAAAAGTTCTTCCAGTCGGCTCACCGAAACATCACAAAAAGTGTCCAAATCTTAACCAAGTATTAAATCCATAGTGGTCAGTCATACAATAAAAAAATTAGGGTGAGTACTCATTGTCAAGATGATTCAATGTACAATCTCCAATACCAGATATTTCAAGCCTCATTTTGTTCTTCCATGTAGTAAAGTTATTCCTATTCAACTTTGGTGCTTCCCTCTTATACATCTTTGGATCTTTAACTCAAGTACCTTGTAAATTATCTTCTCAAAGCACTAGCTATGATACCAGTTGTTGGTTTACCCTACTAAAGATGGTTTAGTGAGAGGGGGGGTGAATGAAAAAATATTGAACATTAATACTTTAAATCTACACCACTGATTCAACTCGGTGATTCAAGTAACAATAGCAACTAAAACTTGTAAACTCTTCAAAAAATTGATAAAAATCATATAACATAAAAAAATAACCTTCACAGTTATCAAGAATCACATGTAACACCATATTTAATGAGGAAACCCAATTTGATAAAAACCTCCATGGGAATTTTCACCCACATAAAGAAATACTCTTCTGAAGTGTGCTCAGTTAAGAGCCAATCTAGTCAAAGATTACAAAGTACATTTGTTAGATGTGACCTTATTAGGGGATTTACCTTAGACCTATTAAGATCTTCACCCTATTAGGAGTGTCCTGGTTAGAGGGCTTAAACATTCATCCTAGAATGTTACCTTTCTCAAGGATTTACAAAAGGACTTGTTAGGTCCACTCAGTTGAGATATTTTATGTTACAAATACTAGTAAGAAACAATGTACTAATGTGACTTGTGATTATAAAACTATACTTTACTTGATCAGATCCTTTTTTCTCTCTTTGTAACTTACTAGCACCAACAACTCATTAGTCTCTCCTCTGGACTAGTTATTCAACTCTTTCACCATTCTACTTAGTAGCTCTTCAACTATTTACTTCACCAGAAACTCTGTATAAACATACAAAATCATCAATATGTAGGCCTTTGTTTTTCTCTTAATCTCATTGATTAGGTTTTCCCTCAATTTCTCTTAGCTATCCAATCATCTAAAATGAACTGATACAATGTATTTTTAACTCGTTTAGGTGGTTAACCTTGCCTCATGAATTGCACTTTTCTTGGAACTCACAACTTCCTTTTGCCGCTTAATCTACATCACTGATTTTGAACTTGAATGTTTATGATATTATATCTTGTAACAAAATTTTCCTTCATTGTTAGAATCTTCTTGATCTCCATGCCTTCGCATTAAATTCATTTTGTTCCTTGAATCCAAAATTTTATTATACTTTGTTCCGTGCTCGGTGACTTCAGTGAATATCTTCACTTGGTGTATGACTTCACTTAGTTACCAACCTTTCTTGGTAACTGACCTTCCTCGGTTTTCAACTTCACTCAGTGTCTATCTTTTCTTTGCTCGACCGACTAACACTTCACTATTTGGTAACAAGGTTGTTCCCTTTACCGAATTGACCTTTCTGCTTTAGCGACTTAAGAACATCAAGTGTTAAGTAAAAAAATTTATACCAATAGTTCCTTATCATTGTCTGATCTTTATTATCTTCCTAATTAATTTCCTCTTTGATTGATATGGAAACTTAATATAAACCAAAAATGAATTGCTTGACATCAATGACAAACTAATAATTGATTTAACCATTCTACTTTCTTGTATTCTTATGAAACTTGGTCTTCATAACCATTACCATTAGTTGGTTAACATCATGTAACATCATATATCAGCTCATTGGTGATCTTAACAGGCTGCTCACCAATCCAGAGAAAATTATCATGAACTCTTCTCAAAACAATCTTGATCCACTCTTCTTCGTCAACCTCATAGAGTTCTGCCAATTCCATAAAGCTAAGGTTTTCTAAATGAGAAAACTCATCCTTCCATTTTCCATCTTCCTTAATCATGTCCTTCATCTCATTGAAGATCTCAAAATCTCCTAGTGATTCATATTTTTAATAAATGTATTCCTTAATGTAATCCACATAAAGCAGACTGTAGGGTGTTTGTGAAAGCGCACTTTCAAGATCATCTTTAGTAGGCTTGAAAGGATGTTTCTTAAACTTATACCTCGATCATTCACTAAAATTAAAAATCAATGGTGTACCATAGTAATAAAAACTTTGCAAGTGATCAAAATACCTTTTTCTTGATGAATTAGGGTATGTAAGCTTAGTGCTCATGAAAATGCCATAACTTCTCTTCTTGTTCCTCTCGTCTCCTTTAGCTCTTCTCAAATAGTGATCAGATATGTTCAAGTAAATAAAATTAAAATTTTCCATGTAAGAATTGACACATTTCCCAATGAAATTATATGTCTGCAAATGATCCAGTCAACCATGAATCTAGAAATCACAAGATACAATGTGTATAACTATACGATATCAGATAGGCATTTAAAATCAATCATATATACTCTCCATAAGCTTGCAAAAGCTTATTCCATATAAATAGGGGTTGGATATATTCCTATTATATTTCTCCAAAGATTCCTCTAAGGAAATGCTTGTCCATTTAGGTTGATGTAACAACATCAGCTGAAGGTTTAGTAGCATCTACTGAATCTCCCTGAACCTTAGGCTCACTCTGATCTTTCACTTTCCAAACTTTACCACTCTCTTTCCCAAATCAATTGTCAAACTCTTCCATGTATTTTTCCATAAGTTTTTGAATATCACCAATATTTTTCTTTATAAAAATATGTGGTGGTCTTCTGTTACTTGTATCTCCATTATACCTGCAAAAATTTTCTATATGTCCTGGATTGTTACATTTATAAAATGTAGGAGATGATCTATTTTGATTAACCTACAATTACTTGCCATGTGTCCAAAGTTGTTTCATTTGTAACATGTAATCTTAGTTGTTGTTTCTAGGGTGGGATTGATTATGATTTCTACATTATGTCTTCTTGTGTCCATATTCATAACAATTGAAACAATAACCAGAAAATGTCTTATAAGGAACTTTACCTTTGCACTCTCTTCATGTGACCAATTTTTTTGCATCTAAAGCATCTACCTCTGAAAGGTCTGATATGCTCTCTAGATTCTTCTTCACTAGGTCTTTCTCCATCTGTCTTTTCTTCAAATTTCCTTTCTTGAGATTTAGAACATTTAGCTTTATCAAAACCAACTCCTGTCATGTCACCTTTAGGATTTTGTCTTTCCCTTTGTTCATCAATCTTGTCACTGCTTGCATGAAGTTTATCAATGTGATTTTTAGCCTCAACAAGTTCTCCTTTAATGATTTGGTTGTATTTAATCTAATTCATGATACTTGATTCTATAGTCATCAAGTTCAACCTGCATCTTTCCCATATGAACCTTTGCATTCTTTAAGATCTCTTCAATTTTTGAATTCCATCTGTCTTGTTGAATTTATTTAGCCATCTGAATAGAAGTAGTATCATGTTCTTTATTTAATGCTTCTTTTTCTTATTCGAGCTTCTTGATTTGATCAGATGAATCATTATTAGATTCCTCTTTTATTTTTTCCATAACATTTTTTCTTTGGCTCCTAGAAAGTTCAAGTTGTTCCTTAAGTTTCTTGATGAAACCTTCTGCTCTTCTCAATTTGAATTTCAAATCACCATTTTTAGCTTTATCCTTATCAAGGTTTTCAAGTGCTACTTCAAAGTTCTCTTCCAAACTTGAATCCATCTAGATCTCCCTTAAGCTATTAGACTTTCTCTCCAAGGGCCACAAGATATGATACCAATTGTTAGGATTAAGTAATACTGAGAGGGGGTGAATAAGTATTAACCAAATTATTTAACTAATTCAAACTTAACCATGCGGTTACTAAAATAAATAGAACATCCACATAAAGAAAACAACTCATAACACCATGATTTATTCACAAGAAAACCATGGCCAAGGGAAAACCCCAGTGGGGATGATACCCAAAAATAATGCACTAAGAGTATAGTGTCCCTGGTAGGAGACCTAGCCCTGTTAGGAGATGAATATTACATTTAGCACATATCCCTATTAAAGGATAGAAACCCTATTAGGGGTACACAATTAGCACACTGCTATTACAAAGAAATACTGTTATGTTATAATAATTTATCAAAATAAACAATACAAGCATCTTCTATGATTAATTAGTCCTAGTTATAGATTGTACCAACTTCTATCTAATCCTAACATCACAATGCATCTACACATTCAATACATATCTTCACATCATAAAACAACTCTACTTAAATACTCGATCTCAAAAACTTCTTCCAGTCAGCTCACAAGAACATCACAAAAAGTGTCCAGATCTTAACCAAATATAAAATCCATAGTTTTCAATCATACACTAACAAAATTAGGGTAGGAACCAATCCAAATACAAAGTATCATTTCTATATTCCTCAAATTACTCCCTTAATCATCATGACCATTCATCTGCCCTGTATCGCTATTTTACTATCTTCACCTATCTTCAACATGCTGTAACTCAGTCTAGTCAATTCCAAAAGCCAAGAGAGCTTAGCTAATGGTCTATACTATCACAGAGTATACTTCTCTAAGATTTCATACCTTATTTTGATGCATATGGTTCTATAGATTGAAATTGTGTGAATGTACTCTGCTAACTACATCTTGGACTTAGTCATTTTTACAAAACTGAATATCCGAAACTATGTTGTACTCCAAGCGACCATGCCATTGAGTAGTGTTTCCATAAATGACAACCTATAAACAATGCTGATCAGGCCACTTGGCAACAATTCCTAAAAATAGAAGGAATTTCTTAGTGTAAGTCACCAATTCACTATCAATTCACATCTGTAGTAGCTCAAAAATGGTTCATGCATGCATGCCTATTGTATTAACATTTTAGGCATTACAATTGAACAATTTTTTGCATTCTAATTATTCCTCTATGTTTCTCATATGATCTTCATTATATGACAACATGTTGTCCTTCATCATTAATTGAAAATTGCAAATTCTTCAATTAATTATTAATTTCTCTCTCTTTTTGGCTGAACTGATCAAGTTTCCTAATTGATCCTATCCAATCCTAATCAATCCTAAGCTTTCCTAAGTTGATCTTGAATGTTTTGAAATGTTCCTAAACTATCTCAAGTCTTCCTAAATTAGTCCGAATTGGTCCAGGGTCATTCCGACCTCTTTCGATCTTTTCTAGAGCATTGTATAAGATCATCAATTCCTAGTCAAATTACTTTTAATTTAGTTTCAATCTTGTCAAATAATATCAATCTTGTCATCATTGGTTCAAGCTCTTTCAAAAGTCAGCCCAAGGAATTTACAAGCTCATCAATGACTCATCATCAAGTCAATCCATGTTTTCTAGATAGTGTTATCAAAGTTCATCGAAGCTATCATTGTCAATCTTGTTCAAGGAATTGTCAAAGTTCATTGATGCCTCATCATCTTAGGTTTAGGAGAATTTCCAAATTTAATCGATTTCTCCTTTCTATATTTTAGACCCTTCAATAGAATTTTCAAAGTTCATCAATGTTATTGTCTTTTTAATCATTGTCTCGAGTGTATTGTCAAAGATCATCAATGTCTCATCTTTTCCTAAATCATTCTGGAACCATTAGAATCTTTCCTAATACTTTTCAAGGTTGTTAAACCAAAGTCAATCTTTTTTCATTGTCATTTAATTTGGTCAACAATCAATTAGTTTTGTCCTCTTAGGATGAATAACCCATACTTTAACCCTTTGTCTTGTTTGAATAAATAAATTAACTTTATTTATTCCCTCTATCATAAGTCTCCACAATTAATTAATGACCTATTAATTAATTGGCTAATTTTAGAGTTTATGGATTTTTTAATTTCATAAATACTAATTCCCCTTTTGTGAGGAATATGCATTTAATAATTGCATTAATTTCTCATAAACCCACTTCACTCTTCCTTTTCCTCTTTTCTAGTCTCCACCTCCTATTAATTAGCTTCACCTATTACACCTTTCCTCCACATTTCTTACATCTTTCCACCCACTAATTTGGCCTACATTGTGTCATAATTTGTCATAATTATGATATATTTCCCTCTCCTTTTTACCAAGCATCATAAGTGATGCAAATTTTCAATTTTCACGTATTATTACTAATTTTGCAATTTGAGCTTTCATCTCCTATAAATTGAGCTCATTTTGTCTTCTTTTGGCTAACCACTATCTCCTAGTATTCTTGCTATCAACTTTGTCTTTCAAATATGTGTAAATTTGTGTCATTGGAAAAGAGAAACATCAAATTAACTCAATGGAGAAGGAAGGAGAAAATTGGAGCTTTAATTGAAGGGGGTTTTATGTTTATTTGCATCTATTTTGAACTCTCATTTCAATGGCTTTACTGGTAGATTAAAAAGGTTTGCATATTGTTTAGGGTTTTGTAGTTAATCTTGATATGCATTTTGTGCCTTTTTCTGGTCTTACAATTGGTGAAACTGATGTGAAACATGTCGTAACTAACTGATTTTTATGTTTTTATGCATTACAGGGTCCTGGAAGAGATCTACACAGTTGATCTAAAGTCCTGCATAGTTGGTTAGGTCATGCACAAGTGGCACCTAGTTGTATAAACTTGGAGCCTAGTCCTATGTACTTTGTTCCCAGAGTTGTGCACTTGGTCAAACTTTCTGTGTAGTTGGTCATCCTGACTGCATTTTGATGGTTTAGGGTCAATACATTAGGGTTTAAGAAGTAGTTCTACATTTTGTGCTTTCTGCTTTCTATTCTTCCTATTATAAAGATGAAATGAACTAAAAATGGTGCAAATGAACACTAATTTTTGTTAATAAACCTCATATTTAAATTTGGGTACTTAAAATGAATCTCACATTCAAGTTTGGTTCTCCTAAAATGAACTTTACCTAGTTTAGGTTTCCATGTAAGGCTAATCAATCCATTTTCTTTCAATTTTGTTCAAGCTCAAAATATAGCCTAAGTAGGAGTCCTAATTGATTCAATTGTTTCAAATCATGTTGTTTAAGTTGAAAAGGATCTTAAAATGAACATTCAAACTTGGTTTGGGAACCTAAAATGAACATTCAAATGGTTTAGGATTCATTGCAGATTTGTTTCGTTAAGTTCTTTCAAAATCAGTTCAATCTGCACATATACTAAGTAGTGATGACATGTAACTAATTGAATGTTTGAAGATATTAAGTTGATGATCATGCAAGGCATTAAATCAGTTAATGTATTGTATTTTCATTGATGTCAACTTGATGTAATCTATATGGTCATGGAAATACTGCCAAAGACTTTAAATAACCGATGAATCAAGGCTATGCTATCAGTAATGCATAGATGTCAAGTATTCACTAAGTGACTGCATAAAATGACGAAGTGCACACCAATGGTCAGAGTAAAAGAGAAGAGTCACAATGTTACCCAATGAGCTAATACACAACATTATTGATGAGCAGAGTTATAGTGTTTCCTGATGAGAAAAACACAGAGTAACCCGACGGAAATAATTTTAGTGTTTCCCAGCGGAGAAGACAAGGACAAAGATCCTGATGAAAACTAAAGTCACATCGATGGAATAGTTAGTTATCACTAATGACTAACTAAAGTGTTGACCGATAAAGAAGAGAGTTTAGAAAATGAAAAAATGCTTAGTTGTCAAGAAGCTAAAGATAGAATTAACAGATACTTATCATTGTTTTAATCATCTAGATAAAGCCGGAGATAAGTAATTGATTTAAAGCTGATTTGTCGAGTTGGCAAGAAGATCTCTTTGAGATAAATCAAGAGTTTGCTTTAAATCTATTGGAAAGAATTGTGGAACATGCCAAGAATCAAGAAAGCCAAGAAAAGGGGAAATCATGTCTATATAGAGACAAACTCAATTCATTACGAATAGGGAAATTAGGTGAGAAGAAAAAAGAGAAGAGGAAATATGCTAAAGAAAATCTGAAGGAGAAGAAAGTCTTCATTCAATCCTGATCAACAAGCTGAGGAAAGAGCTAGATTCTATAGACACTGATGAATAGTGAGACAAGCATCAAAAAGCAGAACATTATGGAGCAAAGGTATAAGTGATTATATTGATCAGAGAGGTAATAGACTTATAATAGATCTAAAAATCTGCAATTGAGTTGTATGTATAAACAAATCATTAGTGTTTCATTTTAACCATTGAAGCATAAATCCTCTTAACCTAGTAGGACTTAAAATTCTTTTACAATTGAGATACATCCCAAGGAGAATCAAAAATTTTGATCACAAAGTAGCATTGGATATGCCTGATACCTATTGACAGGCCAAGAGAGTTTGATCAAGGATGGTAGCATTAGATGCCAGATACTAGTTGAAAAACTATTTCTAAATCCTCTAGAAAGGTCACACCTAACAATGTGTTTGTAACCTTTAATAGAGTTGGATCCTAATAGAGCTCAGTTCAAAAGAGTGAAAATTTGGGGTACCGGTCCTAGTGGTTTTTCCCTTAATAGGGTTTCCACATTAAAATCCTTGTGTTATGTGTTGATGGTTTATTACTTTACTATTTTACATTTCACATATGAATTTCTAGATTGATCGGTATACTCTACATATTTACTATGTTTCAGTAAATAGTTAACTGCTTATCATTAATCATACAGAAGAGAGATTAGAAAATCAATCCGACAAGTAGAAAATTGATTAAAGTATTTCAAGGTATACATCTTGTAGGATAGAAAATAACTTGAGACATAATTTGTGGTTATAAGTTTTAAAGATTGATTTAAGGATTAATTTTTGAGGCCACTGATTCACCCCCCACCTCTCAGTTATTAATAATAATTGGTATCAGAGCTTGTGTTCTTAGAAGTATGGTTTCAAGACCTAATCTAAATATCACAAGATGAACAGACGAGATGTGCCTAAATTGAACAAAGATAATTTTGCTTCATAGAAGAGCAGAATAAGACTCCACTTATCAGGTATTGGTAATGATGTTACTCAATACTTAGATACTGAATATGTGTTTCCCATAGGAGCACCAACAGTTGAACAAATGAGAGAGAAGCATGAGCACAATTTCATGATGATAGAGCTTGCTTCCTCACTCTCCAATGCTAAATTTGAAGATGTCAAAACCTACAAGACTGTAAAATAGATGTGGGACAAATTAATGCTTGTACATGGTGGTGACAAAAATGTTTTGAGAGCCAAGGAAAAAAGCCTTCGAGGAAAATTTGATGATCTCAAGATGAAATAAGGTGAAAAAATCACTTAGTACAACACAAGAATCAAAGAGGTAGTCAATGCTATCCAAGGAGTTGGAGGTGTACTAGAAGAAGATACAGTGGTAAGTAAAATTCTAAGAACCTTACTGCCTACTTATGCTATTAGAGTATCTGCCATTCAAGAAATGAGAGCAGTAGCAAATAGAAATGTTACTCTAGATAGTTTTATTGGAAGACTAATTTTGTTTGAGATGAACAACTTTGATAATAGTGTCTTACCAAACATAGAGTCTGTATTCAAAACTTCTATGAGAATAAGTAAATCAAGTCATAAAAAAATTGAGAAAAGATAGTGATAGTGAAAGTGAAGAAGATGATCTTGATGAAATTGAAGCACTTATGGCTAGAAGAATGCAGAGAGGCAAAGGTAAATACAAAGGTAAATTACCACTGGTTTGCTTTAATTGTAAAGAGATTGGACACTTTGCTGCCAGATGTACTAATAGAAGAAAAGATGATAGAAGTAATGACAGATCATTTGAAAAGAAGTTTGATAGAGGTGATTATAGAAGCTACCGACAATCAGAAAGAAGAGATACCCAAGACTACAAGGACAAAGGAAAGAAGGCTAGTTACCTGAAAAAATGCAAAGATGATGATACTGACACAAAATCTGATGAAGACATCGAGATGGTGTTTGTAGCAGTAAAAGATGATTCAGATGACGATGAAGAAAGGTATGTAGAAACTGCACTCATATCTAAAGTTAGTAAAAATTATGTCTGGATCATAGATAGTGGCTGCACTCACCATATGACTAGTGATAAGCAAAAGTTTGAGAATTTTGAATACTATAAAGGTAGTTCAGTAAGAATGGGTAATGACACACCTTTTCTAATTGAAGGTAGAGGAACCATAATGTTGATTAACTAGATAAAATGTGAAAATGCTTATTGGGTAAATGGATTGAGTTATAATCTATTGAGTATTTCTCAGTTGAGTAATTCAGGTCATAGAGTAGCATTTGAAAATAAGAAGGAAAAGATCTTCAAAAAATTAGAAAATCTGATTGGTACCAGTGAGTGGACAAAAGGCAACTTATTCTATCTGAATGATACTGAAACCACTTGTTTGATTGCTACAAATGAACACATATGGTTGTGGCACAAAAGATTGTGTCATGTGAACTTTGACAACATGATAAAGATTAGAAAAATGATAAATGTAAGAGGTTTACCGACGATGGTTAAGCCCGACAATATCATGTGTAAGAATTGTCAAAAAGGTAAGATGACAAAGTCTAGTTTCAAAAGAAAGACCCATACATCCGATGCAATTCTAGAATTAGTCCATAGTGATTTATGTGGACCTATGAGGACAAAGAGTTATTATGGAGATAGATATTTTATTCTCTTTGTTGATGATTACTCTAGAATGATGGGAGTCATGTTTCTAAAAGATAAATTAGAAGCATTTAAGATGTTTAAATGGTATAAGGAAATGGTTGAGAAGAAAAGTGGTAAGGAGTTAAAATGCTTAAGGTTAGATAGAGGAGGGGAATTGATTTCAGATGAATTCACTAACTTTTGTAATGAGCATGGAATCAAAAGATAGGTCTCTGCACCAAGAACACCACAGATAAATGGAATTGCTGAAAGAAGGAACAAATCCATAGTTGATTGGGCAAGGAAACTGATGATAAAGAAATGCATCACCCAAATCTTTTGGAGGGAAGCTGTCAGTACTGCTATTTACACATTGAACATAGTACAATTGAAGAAAGACACCAAAAAGACACCTTATGAGCTATGGTATGGATACACACCCAATGTAAGTCACTTCAAAATTTTTGGCATTTAATGTTATATCTTAAAAGATTATAGAAATAGAAACCTTGACTCCAAGAGTGATGAAGGAATATTTCTAGGGTATTCTACCAAGAGAAAGGCTTATAAATGTCTAAACAAAGCCTCTAACAAAATTGTTGAAAGTGAAAATGTAAAGATAGATGAATTTGTAGAGAAAAATGAAAAGGAAAGCACTAAAGAACTAGAGGACTACAATAGGTTCACTTACAATGAGGAACCTGATACTCTACCCAACCAAAAATATAGAGCTCCTGAGAAACAGATCATTGCACCCAAGCATCACGCTGCAAATATCAACGATTAGAATATTGCTCAAGATGATGCACAAAGTGACGGAGAACAAAATGATGAACAAAATGATGATCAAGCTGATAGACAAAGAGATGAACCTGTACTTGCAAGATATGTCAGAAGAAACCATCCACAAAAATAGATCATAGGAGATAAAAAGGTTGGTATGAGAACCAAAAGTAAGTCTCTAAATACAAGATGTCTTATTTGTGATTATGATCCCAAATCTGTCAATGCTGCACTAGATAATGATGAATAGATAAGTGCTATGAATGAAGAGATTGAGAAGATAGAGAAAAACAAGACATGGGCACTTGTACCGAGACTAGATGACAAGAATATAATCGATACAAAATGGATATTTAGGAATAAGCTGAATGAGAATGGAGAAGTCACAAGAAATAAAGCAAGACTAGTATGCAAGGGGTATGCACAATAAGAAGGAATTGACTATGGAGAGACCTTTGCACCCATTACTAGGCTAGAAGGAGTGAGAATATTAATTTCTTATGGTGCACGTAAAGAATTTAAGGTATATCAAATGGATGTCAAGTCTGCATTCCTAAATGGAATACTTGAGGAAGAGGTATACATTGAACAACCAGAAGGGTTTGTTGACCCAGACAAGAGTGACATGGTATGTAGACTACACAAATCCCTATATGGATTGAAACAAGAACACCAAGCCTGGTATGAAAGACTTCATTCCTATCTTATAAGTATTGGATTTGTAAGGACTAGTGAAAACAATAATCTTTATTTAAAGGAAGATACTGATGCTAACATTTTGATTGCTGAGATATTTGTTGAT
>MU224636.1:1879497-1908565 GCA_018584345.1 Thuja plicata | reverse complement strand
CAAATCATGCAACAAGATGAAGGTATTTTCATTACATAATCCAATTACATCAAAGAAGTACTAAAAATATTCAAGATGGAAGAGTCCAAACTAGTTGGAACACCGATGGCAACTAGATGCAAACTAACAAAGGAAGACAAGTCATCAGAGGTAAATCAGACTTTGTACAGATCTATGATTAAAAAAATCATGTGTGTTGTACATACTAGACCAGATATTGCACATGCAGTAGGAATAGTTGCTAGATTTTTTGCTAATCCCAGGGAATCACATATGACTACTATGAAAAGAATCCTTAAGAATACCAAGGAATATGGCTTATGGTACAAAAGAGAAGGCAAATTTGAACTTAAGATTTTTACTGATGCTGATTGGGCTGGAAACATTGATGACTGGAAGAGCACAACTGGAGGAGCATTCTTTATGGGTGACAAACTTGTCACATGGATCAGGAAGAAGCAAGGATGCATCTCTCAATCTACTGCAGAGGCAGAGTATGTTGCTACTGCTATAAACTGCTCAAATATTGCATGGATCAAACAATTACTAGAAGGTATGCATATGAAAATTTTAGAACCAGTAATTATCTATTGTGATAATACAAGTGCAATAAACATTTCCAAGAATCCAGTCATGCATGCTAAAACAAAGCATACTTCCACCAAGTATCATTATTTAAGAGAACAAGTTCAGGAAAAGGAAGTGATACTTGAGTATGTGCAATCAAAGGAACAATTGGCTGATATCTTCACCAAGCCACTACCCAAGGATGCATTTGAGTACTTGAGAAAGAGACTAGGGTTCAGACCCTTGTCTACTAGTCAGTAAGATGACTAGAAGGCTGCACCAGCCTATATATTATCAGAATATCATTCATGTTGATGCAATCAGAGAGATGAAATTCAATGATACATCTATACACATCAAGGTATTTATCTACTTTGAGCACCATAATTATTACCGATGGATTGGGAAATTCAAGGAATATATTATGGATAGAAAGGATCTATTTGACATTGCTGTCAAAATACTTGTTTTGCAAAATCTATGTTTGCAAAGATGTTTGTTTGGCATTGCTGTCAAAGAAAGAGATTATATCCATTATCATCTTAGGAAGAGATCATATCCATCAAAGTATCTGAAGGGAGAAAATGTAACAAGAAAGGGAGAGTACACACAAAGGAAGAGAATTACTGACAAAACACATCACAAGAAAGGATAACACAGTAAAAAAGAGAGAGTTTGACACAGAAGGAAAACACATCACATCAGAGAGGAAAAGATTATACATCTATCTAGTGAAGGGATTAAAGATAGAAAGAAATCTGCAAGAATCAAATCAAAGCTATTTGAGATTACTGAAAGCCACACATTTGTATTAGTTACATGAGGAAAGCTTGATGAAACTATATATTTCATATTGTATTAGTAATAGTATAGTATGATAATGTAGTATGTTGCCATCAATGCCAAAGGGAGAGATTAATGACATGTAACTGATTGAATGCTTTAAGATATTAAGTTGATGGTCATGCAAGACATTAAATAAATTAATATATTGTATCGTCATTAATGTCAAGTTGATGTAATCTATATGGTCATGGAAATACAGCTAAAGACTTCAAATAATAGATGAATCAAGGCTATGCTATCAGTAATGCATACAATTCAAGTATTCACTAAGTGACTGCATAAACTGATGGAGTGCACACCGATGGTCATAGTAAAAGAGAAGATTCATAGTGTTACTTGATGAGCTAACACACAACATTACCGACGAGCAGAGTTACAGTGTTTCCTGATGAGAAAAACATAGAGTAACCCGACGGAAATAATTTTAGTGTTGCCCGATAGAGAAGACAAGGATAGAGATACCAATGAAAACTAAATTCACATCAACAAAATAGTCAGTTATCACCGATGACTAACTGAAGTGTTGACTGACAGAACAAAGAGTTTAGAAAATGACAAAATGCTTAGCTGTCAAGAAGCTAAAGATAGAATTAACAGATACTTATCATTGTTTTAATCATCCAGATAAAGCTGGAGATAAGTAATTGATTTAAAGATGATTTTTCTAGTTGGCAAGAAGATTCTTTGAGATAAATCAAGAGTTTTCTTTAAATCTATTGGCAAGAATTGTGGAGCACACCAAGAATCAAGAAAGCGAAGAAAAGGGGAAATCATGTCTATATAGAGACAAAATCAATTCATTATGAATGGGGGAATTAGGTGAGAAGAAAAAAGAGAAGAGGAAAGATGCTAAAGAAAATCTAAAGGAGAAGAAAGTCTTCATTCAGTCCTGATTAACAAGTTGAGGAAAGAGCTAGATTGTGCAGACACCGACGAACAGTGAGACAAGCATCATAGAGTAGAACATTGTGGAGAAAAGGTATAAGTGATTATATTGATCAGAGAGGTAATGGACTTACAATAGATCTGAAAATATTCAATTGAGTTGTATGTATGGACAAATCATTAGTGTTTCAGTTTAACCATTGAAGCATAAAGCCTCTTAACCAAGCAGGACTTCAAAGTCTTTTACAATTGAGATACATCTTAAGGAGTATCAAAAGTTTTGATCACAAAAGTAGCATTGGATATGCTCAATACCTATTGACAGGACAAGAGATTTTGATCAAGGATGGTAGCATTAGATGCCAGATACTAGTTGACAAACTATTTCTAAATCCTCTAACAAGGTCACACCTAACAGTGTGTTTGTAACCTTTAAAAGGGTTGGCTCCTAACAGATATCACTTTAGAAGAGTGAAAATTTGGGGTACCAGTCCCAGTGGTTTTTCCCTTAACATGGTTTCCATGTTAAAATCCTTGTGTTATGTGTTTATGGTTTATTACTTTACTGTTTTACATTTCACATATGCATTTCTAGATTGATTGGTATACTCTGCATATTTACTGTGTTTTGGTAAATAGTTAACTACTTATCGGTAATGATACAGAAGAGAGATTAGAAAAGAAATCTGACAAGTAGAAAATTGATTAAAGTATTTCAAGGCATACATCTTGTAGGACAAAAAATAACTTGAGACATAATTTGTGGTTATAAGTTTTAAAGATTGATTTAAGGATTAATTTTTGAGGCCACTAATTCACCCCCCTCTCAGTTATTACTAACAAGTAGAGGTTAAAAAATTGGTTTAAATATTTCTAAATCATTCCTAAATGGATTAAAATGAACCCTAATGCATGTTTTATGAGTCCCAAATGCTTGTTTTAGTCATAAGTTATCAATTATGCAAGTTTTTAGTCTATTTTAGCTCTCTACTGACAAGTTGCGCACTTGGTTAGGCTTCTTGCGCACTTGGTCATCTGATCTTGTGCACTTGGTCCTTTGTCCTATGAAGTTGGTCCTGTGATATACATAGTTTGTTGTGTTGGGACTCAAAAATGCAACAAGGGTTTTTGAGTACCTTGTTAATGTTTTGCATTTTGACCCCCTATAAATGCTTTTTGTGCCTATTTGCCCGGATGAAGTTTTGATGTCTACCATGCATGTAAAGTGTTCATCACTCTTGTTTTGACATATGAAGACATCCCAAGTCGTCAGATTCAAGTTTTGAGTTATTTCATGATGTCTTGTTTTGAGCACTTGTATATTTCTGCATTTGCCGCCTAAGTGTCATTTTGTTGTAACAGACACAATTTGCATTTGAATAACTTGCGTCCTTTTGTGTTTCATAGGCCACCACTTTGGGAATGTTTAAAATGTATATCATAGAGCATAAATTTCAAAAACCAAGCCATTTCAAGTCCATTTGATAGGTTTTTGGATCCCCCAAAGTTGATTTTCCAGAATTGTCGTGTTCTCTGTTTTGCCCATATTTCTAAATACTGAGTAGCCTACTTTGAGCTCCCACAAGTTGCACCCAATTAAATATCTTGAATAATTGAAAGGTTCCCTTGCATTGTAAAGTTGTAAGTGAACCTCCTTGGAGATTTCTAGACTTTGGTCAATCCATTTGACCACTTTGCCTAACTAATTCCAAATCAGATTTATGTATTTTTTTACAGAGTTTTAGTTCAGAAAGTTGTGAAGTGCTGACATTGCAGATTTATGCTGGTGGATCAATTGATTATCGGAGAAAGATAATTGAATATTCATATTCCCTATATGAAAGTGAACCTATGTTCCAGGTATCAGAATTTAAGAGTCTTTTCTGTTAGGTTTGTGGAATCAAAATCTGAAGCAGTTTATGTAGATTGGGAGTGTTAAACATAATTGCATTTACAGAACTGTCATTTTCAAAGAATGGTAACTTTTTATCAGATGATTTTTTAAAGATGAAAGTGGTTTTTTTATACTCCATATATGAAATTTTTCTACCTAGGTCAGGGGTTGGGCCTCAAGGCATGGTTTTCTATTTTTGCAAAGGCCAATCTATTTGCAATTTTTGTTGTTTTGATATTTGCACTTGCACAGTATTCTAGAATTTCCAAGTTTGATTAGTTTCTCCTTGCACATGAAGTTGGATCTGGAAAACCCCTTTTTCATGCATATTTATTATGTTTTAGAGAATCACTCTTCCAACTGACAGATCCTCATGAGTTGATCTGATGTCTTTCCAAGTTGCATGTTGGGCAAGGTTTTGCATGTGTTTGAATACTTCCGGTTGCAGAATATATGAAGTTGCTCACTTTGAATGTTATTATCTTGCGGCCCTTATTATTTCAAGCCAATCCAATTGGAAACCATGCTCATATGCTGGAGATGAGTGGGTTTTCCATTCCTCACATTGTCAAGGGGTCATTAAGTCAGTTTTTAAGGGGTATCCTGGAGGCAATTTACATAATTTAAATATTATGTAGAAGTGATTGAAAATTGGATTTAAATGGTTTTGGGTTTTCACTTTTAAATGGGCATATCACTGAGTGATTATTATTCATGTCAATATGAAATCAAGGTCCCACATTTGAACTTCCTTGAGATGATGGTTTGAAAGCATACATAAGGCATGTGAACTTTGGAAGCTCCAGACCAGCAAGGCATGTTGGTTGTTTGATAGCCTGTGTAGTATGAAGAGGAGATTATGTAATGCACAATTTGGAGTCATGGATAAAGTATGTGAATGGTTGATAGCTTTCCACAATGAAATATGGTCTCATGGCATGCAAGCTATGTTCTTTGAAGAAAACAAAAAAAGAAGTTTGTGCTATATATATGAGAAGGAGGACTTTCAAAAAACACTCAGGCAATTTGCATTTTGCAAATGTAAATACTTTGAATGATGGACAAGGAAGATTGCGCTTGGTGTTTTGAAGACATTACGCAAGTTTGTGACAAAATAAATTATTTTAAATTAATAAACTAATATGCAAGAGCTTGTGCAAAACAAGGAGGAGCTGAAACTTTCAGTCCAAATTTTAATTGGCAGAGATTTCAAAAGTTTCATTACAAACATTAAAAGACAAATGGCTAGGTTTTCACAAGATGTGAAGGGGCATTAAAGAAAAAAATTTCAAATGGAAATATAACACCACTAGAGGCTTGCACAAGGTAAGCCAATACAATTTCAAAAGTGTCCACACAACATTGAAGAGCATTTAAAACATTTTAAAACATTGCAAATAACAAGCATAAAGCCCACGCTAAAGGGGAGATTGCACAAATTTTTGAAGATACATACCAAGCACCCTATGCCAATGGTGAAAGAAAATGAAGGGTCTGCGTTGGATTTAGAGGAGGGGCTGCCCATCAAAATTAGTTTTTATTTTACTAAAAAAGACACATGAAAATTGTAAATAGAAGTTTGCGCAAGGTGTTTATTAAGGCAATGCACTATGATTGGAGTGGTGCGCAGCATGATGGAGGAGGCTTGCCAAAGAATTCAAAGCAAATAATTTAAAACAAAAAAACTCAAATGCAATTGATGGGGTAATAGAGGATTGTGCAGTAGATGTGGGAGCTACCAATGCATGAAAATGATTTATCTAAGCCCACACATGGTAAAGGGAGTTTTTTAAAAACATTCATCAAATGAACAAAAAACAGAAGGATATCCTGTGTAATACATCATCCAAGATGCCTATGCAATACAACATTTTTTTTTAAATGACATTTCATTGCAACAAAAAAAATGGTCTGCGCAGATTTCATTGGAGGATATGCTACGTAAGTTTGTGGTATTGATATAGTTTTCAGATATTTAAAACATTTGAAATTAAAATGCATTTTCCTGCGCAAAGTTTTAGCAAGGAGGTGTTTCTATTTTGGAGCACATAGATAGGTTAAAGTCTGTGCAATAATACAAGGAGGATTTTGATCAAAAGACTACCAAATGCATTTGTCAGGTGTTTAAAACCAAATCAAAGTCTGCACAATTCTTTAGAAAAAAGATGAAGCAAAGCCCACGAAGTAAAGCTTAAAAAATAAGAAATTGAATTATCCCACATGCATGGGAAATGAGGATTTTTGACAGTTTTAATACTCCAGCGCTTACAATGTATAATGAATAAGAGCCAAGAGGCCCATTGGTGGGCCCCTTGGCTAGAGGAATAAATAGAATTATGGGACCCATGATTTTGGGTGCGATATAAAGTAAAGAGATTTAAAACTTGAAAGGGATTAATCCTACATTGGTCCCAGAGGATAACTTCAGGTGTTTAAAAGGAAGAGCACAAACATAATTAAAGGTGAAGATGAGCAATGGGCTCTCCATGCATGCATAGGGGGTGCATTGGGAAGCATGCCCAGATGACTGAGATGAAATTTTGGAGATGAATTGGTGGACAGGTGGCGCAAAGATGGTCCTAAATGGTTGGTGACAAAGTGGATACATGGAGGCAGTGCGTGAAGTCTCGAGATGTAACTATGGTCAAGGCACACCTTTAGAGATTTAGAGATAACCTCTAGGCTAATCACATGCTAGATCTCCAAATGCTAGCAGTTAAGTGAGAACATCAGAGATCCAGAGATATCTACTAGATTAACCATGCGCCAGGTCATGAGATGTTTTTAGCTAACCACCAGAGATTGCGAGATCATGACCAACAGTTAGTAGGCCGCTGTGCCAATTCTCCCAATGAAAAAAATTAAGTGCCTTTCCTTCTGAGATTAAGCCCCAACCGTCAGATGGAGATCAAATCTAAGGGCTCATGTTTAATATCAAAGTAAACCCATGGTTAAGGAATTGTTTCAGAGATTTAGAGATACATTGTGCAAGATAACCATGGTTAGAGTGTGGTCAAGGTAGGTTCAAGTTAAGTCTATTTAGAGACTTAGAGACTGAGGGTTATCTCCAAGTCTCTAAGAGAACCTAGGGTTAAGGAAATATTTTAGAGTTCTAGAGACTAGTGTATCTCTAAGTCTCTAGGTGAACTAGGGTTAAGGAGGAGTTTTCAGAGCTAGTTACAAGGCAATGAATCAGAGTGTGCCAAGTATCAAAATATGGTGCATTCTGGGTAAGTATGCGTAAAAAGAGAATTTCAAAGGCAGAGAAAATAATGTGCACAGGATTTAAAAGGAAAAATTAATTTAAATAATCAAAGTCTGTGAAAAATTATTAAAGGGAAAATTAGATCAAATGCATAAAAAACATATAAAATGTAAAAGATTAAAATAATGTGCAAGATTGAAATATTAAAACTGCATAGTCTTTTTCTATAGTTTTCATAAATATTTTATATCTTGACAGAGCTTTCACGGAGGATATTTTCACAGGAGGATAAAATCAGATTTTTGAATAGACAAATGAAATCAAATATTTGCAGAGAAAGGATCAAATTTCTTTGCTGGATAAAATCAGATTTTGGAAAAGACAGTCGAAATTAGATTTCTCGATGATAAGTGCAAATTAGATTGCAAGAGGGATAGGTGTGAATCAGAATTATGTTTTAGGGTTCTTCTTCTTCTTCTTCTATTTATTTCCCTCTTTTCTCTTTTGTAAGGGCTCGTGTTTTCTGCTTGGTTTTGGGGGTTTTAGACTCTGTTCAGTTTCTCTCAAAAGTCTAGAGCAGGTTCCTAGTGTGGACTTCTATTAATATTTTTCTCTCTTCTATGCATATAGGGTGTTCTGATTTCCTTTCTATTTTAGGGAAGAACATTAGTGTAACATCTATTTTATGAATGAATTTCAACATTATTGTTCTATTATCAAGTTGTCTCCATTATTATTTCTAAATCATATTAAATAAGGCATCAAGGGTGTTTTAGTTTTGTCTTTTGTTGATCAACAATAGAGTCATTTAAGGAATGACTGTGATTTAAGATTTGTCTTCAAATGTGTATGAGTTGGAATATCAAGGGTATGCCATAATTTTCTTTTAGTGGATGCTGATTAATGTACTGTCTATTTCAAGGTCTCTTCTAAGGGGAGGGTTAAATTCTTTGAGTAGAGAGTTGCATATTTGAATACACAGGTGGATTCACAATCATAACTTTATTGATATGGTATATTTTATTTAAGGCATACAGACATATTAGACTGTGTTGTTTTTCTTTATTCATGATCTTCTTTTTGATGTTATGTTTGAGTCTATTGCCCATTGGATAAGGCATTGTTCTATGAAAGATTTGGGGTATTTCAGAGATCCATTAACCCAAAATATAATTAAAAATCATTTCCCTTTCATGTTGTTAGGAGTTAGGATTGTTCTAGTTTTTAGACATATTCTATGCAAGTGGAATATTGCATAAGATTTGATAAAATATTGAGGTATTTGTTACCTAAGGGTTTGAAAACTATTCCACAGTTATATACCTACAAGCTTGTATTAGTCACAAAGGATTCATGTGTGTGAAGATTAGGTAATACCTACTTGAGTGATGTAGAGCTCAAAGAAGGAGGATTAATCCTCATCAATTAGACTTTATCTTGTTAGAATCAGAAGTTGGGAGTTATAGAGTTGATTAGTTATCTGTTTTGATTCTGCAAGAAAAAGCTCTAACAGGCTGCAGGCAATTGGTAAAATAGGTTGTTTTGATGCTATATTATCAGTAATTTCATTCCTAAATTTGTTTCCGCACTTAATATGCATGATTTTTGTGTTACTAATGATATCTGCAACACTTTGGAAATCATGGGATGAAGAATGAATCATAAACTACTAATGTATTTGATGCAGGACACTTGATGAAGACCTTGTGTGTCTTCCAAAAATTTCATATCTTCTTTTAGTAGTCATAAAACACTTCAATTTGGGGCTTAAAAAGAATTACTTTACTTATGTGTTTGAAGTGTATTTTAGATTGTAACCCTAAGAATTATATGAACGTATCCTCTCCCCTAGCCTTCGTGGACCTTGGGTGTAAGTGAAATTCAAATAATTATTCTAGATTGGCTACCTCTCAAGAGATTTAGCATAGCTGGTGAGAGGGATTACCCAAGTGGTAACACACTAAAGCCAAGCCCTTCCAAACTGGTATATAATAAATGTCTTTGTGAATAGTTCACAATGAATTGGTGTTGATTCTTCTCTACCGATAAAAGCTCTTCCTTAGTACCCACGTGGTGCATAAAAACCTACAAAACATAACTTCTATAGGCTGGGAGGCCTCCATAATGAGGATAATCTACCACACATATAGCCACCTAAAAACAATTCCCTAGTTAAAAACCTCTTGTTGTAGTGGCCTCATAAAACCTTCTATTTTCTGATGAAGGGGGAAACTCTGAAGACATCCCACACTTTTGTGGCTCTTAGTAGAGAAAATCGTCACTTGGGAGGTGATGCAACTTAGGATTTGAAGCTTCATGTGCCTGCAAAGTGAGTGCATTTTAAGGAGGATCCCATGCCTGCAAGTTTCTAGGTTGTCCACTATGATTAGGCCTGACTGAACTTGTTCAAGTGAGAATTCAGCAGATACTATGCTGGCTAACCTAGGTTGTGGTGTGTCTGTTTCAAATTTTACAACAACCATTCTATCTAATGTGTCTTGTGTGAGTGTGTCACAATCTAAAAAAATAAAATTCTTAAAAAACTCATTAACGTTTCTGAAATCCTTCCTAAACACTTTGATCTATCAAAAAAATATTGTCTCAAACTTTTGGTAAACATATGGGATCACAAAACATTCACCTCGGAGCCTTATGCCATTTTTGCATCCTCATATCAAAGTCTTTGCAATCTTGAGCCATCCCTTATCATTTTGCAGCTTCAAAATTCCTTGCATAGTTGGTCCTCATTAAACTCCTCATTTTTAGTTGCATATTGCCTAGAAAAGTCCTCATATTGCATTTAGATCCTTTTAAAATCTTTGGAAAAATCCCAAGAGAATCCAAAATTTAGAGTCTCTCCTTATGATATTGAAGATATGATATTGACTTGGTCCCTTTTCTCCCTCTATCCAATTTGTTCCCTTATCATTGATCAAATTCCATATTTTTCATGGTGGATTTTATCTAGTCTTTTTTTTATCCAATTATCCTTGTTCTTTTGATCCCTTTCAAGTCACCCTATACAGTTTTCCTAAGGTTATACTCTTAGGTTTGCATTCTTCCAAATATTTTTCCAAAGTAGGAAATACCAAAAACATAGTTGCATTAAGCCTTAGTTTTCTTTTCATAATAATTAAAAATCCAAAATTTGCATTTGCATAGGTCCTTTCATATATTAGGGTGCATTTTCATCCTCAAATCCTTTCAAAAAGTCAAAAATATTGCATTTTCATATAGTAATCATGTCAGTCTTCACTAGGTCTCAAGAATCCAAAAGGAAAAAAGGTTCTTATTGACCTATGTTTACAACACAAAAAGAATCACAACCACCTCTTGAACTAAGACAAGGTGTGACATTTAAAAACCAAGGTGACCTAATCAACATGCAATCCCTAGAAGAGATACATCAAACATTTCATGATTTGAGACATTTCACATTCTCACAAGAACCTACAACCACACAAACATTTCCTGACATAAGACAAAGTAATGACCTATGCAATATGGGGTATCCTTCGAATACTTCACCTAGTTTTGGCACAATTTAGTGGGGACCCTGTTGATGGGACTTTGTGACCGGTCTCATCAATAGATGTAAGTTATCACCGGGTATTGGGGCACCAAACAACTTCTCCTATAAAGGTTTTCTAGGGAATAAATTCTTTAGGACTTCAAGCACTTGAGAGTCGGGTCTCGACGATGCGGGAGCTAAGTTGGGTGTGTGACTGTTTTGTTCAGGGGGATAGCTGGTTTTTGGCTCATCTCCTTGGGGATTTCGGTAAGTTGGGGTTTCCTACAAGCATTTGGATTATCAAAAAAAATTCAAAAGATATTCCTGGGTTAGAGTGTATTCATTCTACTTATAGTTATGCAAATACATATAAAACATCACCCATGCTCTAATGGGCTATACTAAATATTGAACATATAAAGAACCATTGATTCATACATATTCAATAGCAAGGGAAAGAGGTCGTTAATCTACTTAAAACACTAGAGAAGAGGACATAAGAAACATACAACACAAAAGAACGTTAACTCAGAGATTTGAATGCCAACAACATCATTGCCAGAATTCTTCCTTCTTCATTAAAAAGTTTCCAGCATCACCGGTGTGTACATCAACAACTCCAAGAGAGAATATATCTACTAAGAACTACTAAGAACTACCAAGCATTGAGCTTTGCAACTACAAGAAATGAAAATGCTGAAAGATAACAGTATGGACTGCAAAATCATCAATTTTGCTGACCTCTGAAATGAGGTTGGACTTGTTATTTATACACATACTTTCCCTAAAGCTTAACCTACTCTAACTTTACACTCAACAATAAAATATAATATCTGGTGGCTGGTACTACCTGCACCACTTTTACAATCACCTCGAAGAGAACTGAGGTCTAACATGTTAGAAGAATAGGACAAGAAGAGAAGTATGGAAGAATCAGCATTGAGAAGAGCGCTAGAGAAAGAATAGAGGATATCCGATCTTCTGAGAGTTCTAGGTTACATGCCTCATTAATGCGAAATGTGACTCACTGTCTTCGATGCACCAGGTAGTTAATGCTAGAGTGGCACCTTGGGAATACCACTTTTCAGGGCCATCCCTTAAACTGACATGCCTTGCTGGGGTCACCTACTTTTTGACACCCTTATTGACTACTGGATAATGATCAGTTGACTCTGGGGAACCTGGACATGGGTCATCAAGAGAATACAAAATTGTTGGATCCAAAATTTTGGAGTCTGGGAGCTTACGCTCAAAGAATAATGAATGTTCAAAATACACCCTGCTGGTGATAATCCCTAGAATCTGGAGAACCTTACTATCCTTTACTGTTCTTGAATGCTTCCAAAACTTGGTTGATGCCATCTTCATCTATGTCCTTAATACTATTCCACTAGTCGCAGACATCCTCAAAATTCTCTTCAACTTCTCTAGCTCCTTCCCAGAATTTATCTACTATTTTTACAGTCATGAGCCTGGAGCATCATCTTAGATATTCTTGATAGCCTCCCTCTGTCGAAGTCTCCGGTAGACTGATACCAAGACTCCATCAACTTATCATATTTACTAAGGACATAGTACTCTAGGGTGCACATTCTAGCAGTGAAGGGGTCGACTTGTGACACCCTTACAATGAATGCTTTGAATAGGTCCAATGGATACTAGACCACCGTGATTTTTTCCCTTAGGGCCATGACTATTTTATTGCACACCTCAATTTTGAGGCCAAGTCTCGAGTACTGGGCCTGGAGGAATTCAAATGATTCCTCTCCCAAAATTCCTATCTCTGTGACGACCTCTTCTCCGGAGTTGATGACTTCATCCAACCCAGTCTTCTACCCTTCATACTTCTCCAAGTTTCCTTCCTATATAAAAATGACATTGGTTATTTGGCCCAATATATTCTTTGCCATGTAAAGGTCTGGGAGCGATACATCTAAAAATTTCCTTACGACCTTTATCTACTCGACGAGCCACTCATCCATAGCTTGTGCCTTATTCTTCATGGACCTAAGAGAATCCATGTCACCCTATAGAAGCGGTGGTCCATGTTGATCTCTAAGTTTTGTTGATCATTAGTGTCCCACCCTTAGTCATTTATCCAGGCAGTTTAGCCGGTCATCACTGTAGCCAAGCTATCCAGTATAGGCTAAGCTATCTGACATAGTAGTTGTCGAGAAGATAATGTTTTCCAAGTGACTTGGCAATCAAGAAAAATTTGATCATGTTCATGCCGAGTGCTAGAGTCTTAATGTGCCAAGAAAGATATTTTTGACATACATGTTAGGAATGACACAAAATTTAAGGTAAACTATTTTGGGCCGACTTGTTCATGCATTTAATTATTTCAACAGAGTTAGTTACACATTAATTATTTGATTCCAATGCGTGGCATGGAGCCAATCAAAAAATTGGAATGCCCAAGCAGCATAAGCATTTGATCTTGATCGTTGATCTAGACCTAGATGCTAGATTTGTAAAGTATATTAAGATTGCTTCTTGACCTAATTTAGGTGAGAGTGAATACATAGAAGAAGAAGTGTATGCGTACATGAGAGATGTACAAAGGGTTATTTTGAGAGAAGAAGCATAGATCTAGCAGAGTGAAAGAGCAGTGAATAGAAGAGTAAAGACATATCAGATTATTAGATCAAAGAAGGTATTGGAAAGAGGATATCCATTATCAGGATCAGTTCTTGAGACATTCTAAATAGTGTATCAGGTGAAATCTCTTAACAAAGTGGTTCTAATAGACCTTTCTAAATCTCTTAGCCGAGTTCTTAATTTGTTGTAAGTTTAAATCCTTTTACAAGGTAGATTGTAATGACCTATAGCTCTTAACTAGGTAGACCTTTAACCAGGTAGATTACATATTGTGATCAAACTTTGTAGCCCTAACAGACACACTTTATTTCTATAGTAGTGAATATTTTTGTGGGTATCATCCCCACCCCAGTTTTACCTTATTGGGTTTTTGGGTTACCAAAATTCTGTGTCATGAATTATTTATTTACTATCATGGATGCTACTAGTTGTTAGAACAATTACATTTATGTATGGTTGTGGATCAGTTTTGTTTTAAAGGATAAAAGTTTTAAGATCTGATTCACCCACCTCCCCCTTAGTATCTTTCTTTCCCATATTGTATTTCCAACAATTGCTATAAGAGTTGAGTTCTCCTACAAAAGGTTTTAATCAGCTTGAGAGTATAGACTTGGAGATGGAGATTTAAAAATTGGGAAAAGTCATTGAGAATCAAAAGATTGAAATTCAGCTAGCTTCACATCATCTTGAGACAGAAAGATAGGAATTGAGGAAGTCCTTGCAAGCAAGGAAAGATTTGGCCAAACAAATGAATGATACTCATTATCATGAAGAAGACACGACAAATCTATTTCAGAATGGACACTCTACTAAGAGTGATGCAATAATTGTAGATCTAATGGAAAGGAACAATACATTGTGTGAAGAAGTCATACACCTAAAAAGAGAACAAAAAATGCAAACAGTAAGACTATGTGAAGTAGTGGAACAAAAGAAGAAAGCTGAAGATGACAAATCTATGGCTAAAAAAGACAAAAGAATGATGAATGTTAGACTTTATGAAAGGACGCATGAAGTACAAATGATGACAAACAATTAGGTTGACATGGTGAATAAGCTGCTACTTGCAAATTAGGAGATCAGTAGGAAAGACATGGAAATGATAAATCTGAGATCTGAGAGCAGTCAATTGAAAGATGAATTGAGATCTGAGAAAGAACTGAGTGAAAGATTGAACAAACCCAATGAAGCTTTGACTCATTTTGAAAACTTGATGGAAGCATCAAGGAGATCTAAAGATTCTTCTGGATTAGGTCACATTGAACAACAAACATCTATTGAGAAAGGAGAATCATCTAAGATTGGTGAAAAGAGGAATGCAAAGTCAAAGAACAACAAGCCTGTATGCCACCACTATGGAAAATCAGGGCACACTGCAAACATCTATCGAAGCAAGAATGGTAAGTCCAATTCTAAACCTAAGTTTAATGGTTATTGCTTTAACTATAAGAAGTTTGGACATCAAGCACATGAGTGTTGGGCAAAGGAAAATAATGCACCTCCAACACCTAGATTCAATGGGCATTGTTACAACTATCAAAAATTTGGACATAGAGCACAAGATTACAAATCTAATGCTAAACAACAATGGACATCAAAGACACAAGCAAAAGCACCAAGGAAGGGTAACACTTACAAATAGGATTATAACACATGGTATAGTTTTTATTATTGTGGTGATTATGGACATGTTACAGAAAAATTCATAAAGACACATTTCAGAGGAAAATCTAAGAGTTGGATGAATGGAAGCCTAGTTTTCTATAATTGTTTGAAAATTGGTCATACTAGGAAAGAGTTAAAAACTAGGGTTCCTGCTCCCACTATTGAGTAAATTAGAGCACATATGAACTAGAAATGGATAAGGTAAGAAGAACTATGCAAAAGTGAAGCTACTAAAGCCGAGGTCACCCAATCCAATGGATCAGGTGATCCCACCATCACTAATTAAGAAAAGGAAGGTATGTAAGGAGCTATGTTTATATCTCATATCTTTTATCAGTTCCTAACAAATAAAAGTGCAATAGTCCATATCTGCATATAATAAGATGCATTAGGACATATTTTGAGTTATGTAGCAAGAAAAGTCAAAATGCACTACAGGTGCCAAGCAACAGTATATTTCTAATATATGCCAAGTAAGTTTTGTTTGATGACCGAGAGGAAAGTGAATTTTGTGAGTCGGCCGAGGATAGATGTTTGGCACTCACTCAATGGAAAGAACATTTAATGTTGACCTAAATTTCAACCATTGGAGTCTATATAAAGGAAAGAGCTATTTCATTTCTTCTCACCATGCGATTAATAATTTCATAAGAGGGATTATGCATTTTTGAACTTGGACTCTGCAAATATTTTTGAAGATCTCTACAGCGTGCCATCGAAAACCTCTTCAGTAGAAAGTGCAGATTTTGTTACTTGCTGAGGTACTCTATTCATGATCCTTGAAATCCTATTTTTAGAGAGAATGGCTTCAAGTTCTTCTGCACCAGCTAAGAGAATGGAGAGGGAATTTCTAAATGTTCAATTGGTAACGAGTGACACATGTGCACATCCTAATTTCTGAGTAGTTCCTGAGAGCGCCATCAAGGGTGATCTGATTGGAGCCCTATCATCAATTCCACTGAAGGTACTCATGATCCATGATATTAGGTCATGCTATATGTGCAAGATAAGTGAAGTTGGAGATCACAAGTTGGGGGCATCTTACAACAAATTATGCATAGATGGAGCCCTAAAAGATGAACATAAACACTTAGCCATTAGAGGGTTAACTCATGCCCTAGAATTTCCTAGGGAATTTAGAATGGAATGGATCAAGATTGTTCTGAGTTGAATACATGACATGAACATATGGCTAGAGAATGGACTAGTTAATATTACAAAGGAAATCATCCATCGAGAAACTATTTATCCAATTCTAAATGAGAAGAAAACTATGAGATGTCAGAGTAAGGAAAATATTGAAGAACTCACTATAGTCATTTGGAACAAAAGAGGGATGAAAATATCTACAATTATAGATTTGGAGCTTGATTTTTCTATTAGGTTTATAGCTCATAAGTTTTATCAGTCAAGCCAACTGGATAGTGTCCCCTACATTGTAGTCAACCAGGCTTGTAAAATTGTAAAGAATTATCATACCTATGACCTTGCCTAGCTTCAACTAATGCAACTAGCCGAGAACCAAGCTTCAATCAGAAAGGAAAAGAACTCAATATGTAAGTTTGGGTCTCTACTCACTTGCATATTCTTCTACATACAAAATAGATTTCCTTCTTTTGGAAACATAGTGTGGAAAATAGATAGACCTATCACACAACAAATCAATGCATTTATTCAATAATTAGGTGATAATTTTGATAATGTGATGGGAACATATTTTGTGGAATTCAAGAAAAAGATGAGATTAAGGAGTAGAATTCCTAGTTCACTAGTTGAGAAACATTATGAAGATGTAGGTTTCCTAGTAGACACTGATTACACCTATGTGCAGGCTATAGTGCCAAGGGTATCATGGCTGAGGCCATTACCTTATGAAGTAACACTGATGAGACATCTGTAGCAATAAAAACTCTATTGGAAGAGGAAATTGATAGTATAGTGAAACATTTTGGAAACTATGAAGAAGCTAAGTCAAAAATCTCTATGGATTTAAAGGCCGACACCATGGAGAGAAAAAGGAAGAAAATTGTCAAAAATCTGAAGAAAATGGTTGGTATTGAGAGTGATGAGGAAGTAGAGGATGCACCTTTGGGCTTATCAAAAGGACATAGAGAAGACATGTCTAGTGAAGAAGAGGAGAGTGAACCTGAAGAGGAGGTCACTTTGAAAGGTAAAGGAAAGAAGCCAGTAGTTGCTAAGGAAACTAAACCAAGTCAGGCCAAATCTAAGGCTACCCCTCCTGTAGCTAACCAACCTATGACAAGAGCATCAAATATTTCTACACAAGTCAAGACAAAAAAGGTATATACAAAGAAGAATTGTTGGTGAGATAAGTTCAGGGAAGAGAAAAAAAGTTGCAACCAAGGCTGTGTCGAGCCAACCTGCTAAGAAAAGACCAAGGAGGAAGCTATACTTGGAGTCTGAAAATAATAAAGAGATAGATACGGATGTGCTAAGAAACATACCTACAACATAAAATAAACCAATGACCAATATTGATGAGGTATGTAAGAACCTGAGAAGTAATGCTAGTTTAGCAGGATTTAAGTTTATCAAGTATGAGAATCAAAGCATAGATAACGAGCATAATATTCATGAAGCATTAATAGATATGATATGCACATTCAAGATGAAACCTATAGAGATAGGAAATCTTATTCCTACAGAGCTATATGATATTTTGTCTCAGAAATGACAATATGCATTGATGAATAAAAGACAGATAAGGGAAGGAACATTGGATAAGGTCATTCCTAACTTAACAAAGAAACAAATAGCTAAATTCATTGAACAATATTAGAAGAAGTTTATTCCTAAACAAAGGGCTTATGCTATTTTGATAAATAATGTTGAAGGTGTAGTTCAACAAAGCACTAGAATATGGAAGGAAACTTTTGGGTTAATCACTAAGAAGGCTGATGAGAAAGGTGAAGGCACCTCAAATCCAAAGGAAATAGAGAAAGAAACTACTACAGATCAAGAAGAAACTGAAATAGAACCCCAAAAGGAAACATGTGATGTGGAAATTATAGATAGTCCCATTGATACTACACTTGGAGAAAATAGAAATGTGGATGCTGAGGATCAGAATGAGCTGGTAGACAAAGGTATGCATTCGCCCATTTGGGCCACTGAGGTTGAGTCAGAGAAAGAAGGAGAAAAGGAGGTAATCACTACAAATCCACCTATTTTAGAGGTTGTACAAACAATTTTAGAGAGTGGAGATAAGATGGAGGAAATTGCAAATAAGCCTACAAAACAAGAGGCTATACAAGTGTTGGTGGATCTACCACACTCTGCAACATCTACTCCCACTGGACCCAATATAGTAAATATACCTGGTCAATAGGTAATCTTGACTTAGATGAAGGCAACAATTGAAATTAACACAGACAAAGGTAAAGACATCACAGTACCTGAGCTGAGTATTAGCTCTTCAGAACTCAAAAGGAATAAGTCACATAAGAGGAAGTCACCAAGTCCAAGTGTCACTTTAGATGAAGTAATTGTGATTCCTAAATGGGATACAAATAACTTGACATATGAGTAGATTCAGACTCTGCAAGACCTTTTGAAGAGGAAGAAGAAACAAGAGGAACTGAATAGGGAGCACCAACAAAAGAAAGTATTACATGAAATGAAGGATATTTTTGTTAATGATTTTGATATAACAAATATTAATGAACAAACATCTATCTTGGAATAGTTAGTACATGTTGTGCAAAAAGTTAATGATGAAAATATTGTGGCAAATGAAAAGTTGCTACAATGGCCTAAGAGAAAGTTTGAGAACAAATTTTTGGAGAGGATATCAGCAGAGATTGCTATCAAATAGGTTGAACTTGTTGGAGATTTTCTTCTGTGAAAATAATTGATTGTATATTTGTGATTGATGACAACATATAATATACAATAGTGTTTCATATGCAATTATCAGTACAGATGTTCTAGAGCTATGTGTGTTAATTTCCATGGTGTATACATGTTCTAGATTCTATGTGCATTCATGCCAAGTTAGATATGAAGTTTCAATTGAGTTATGTTAATCAGTTAAGATAGTTATATAGATTGAAGACTATCTATGAAGAGCCAACATAATTACATTATTTATTGAGTTTCACCTATCTTTGGGATATGAGTGTTTGTATTCATGTTTAGTTATGAGTTAAAGATAATTATCTAAAGGCACCAAACATGTTCTATTAGAATCATGAAGTTGGAGTTAATTTGGTGGAGCCGACTTTGTGAAGCGTCACATCTATTCAGTATGAGTTGCATGTTTCTAATTAGGTTGTGTGGTTGATGTGGCCGACTAAAGAAGTATTGAAGGGACTCCTAGAGCTGACCAAGATCACATCCTTTGGAGAAGATACTTATAGTAGTTCATTTGATGAATGCCAAGTGTGAATGAGATGAATAAAGACAAAACAAGTGCGGGACAAAATGTCTATTGTTTTGGGATAGTAGAGAAATTTAATTCATCAAGAAAAGATCTATGTGAAGAAGAAGTGGAAGTATACAACACACCAAAAATGATCAAGATGGCAGGTCTATTCTAACAGTTCATCTATCAGATATAGTGTATATCTGTTCTATTGAAGGTTGTAGCCTTCATCATTTTAGCAGTGATCTTTTGGACAGTGAGTCCTCACCCCTAAATGGGATACTTGTAAAATACTCCTAACAGGGTCCAACCTTTAACCAGGTCTCTGTACTTATTTCATTGTAAAGAACAACTCCTAATAGGGTTGCAAGATCTCTTAACAAGGATAATTATACTCAAGTACAGTTCTTTGTGGGTGCTAATTCCCACAGGGTTTTTTTACCTATTTGGTTTCCCATAACCAAAATTGCTGTGTTCTCTATTGTGTTATCTGAATGTGAATTTACTTTATGTTAATTGTATCTAAGAAAAGAAGAGAATTAAATTAGTTGATAACTAATTCACCCCCCCTCTTAGTTATCCTTTGGGACTATTCTAACAATTGGTATCAGATCCAAGTGCCTTGGAGAGAAAGCCTAACATCTTAAGATAGATTAGATTGCATACTTTTGGAAAGAGAGTCCTAAGTTCGATGGAGAAAACTATCTTGACTGGAAGAACAAAATGATAACACATCTTTAGTGTGTTGGATTTGAGATCTATGAGATTTACACTCAAGAAATTGAAGTTCCCACCTTGAAAGAACTTGCAGAAGAAGACTCTACAGTAAAAAAAAAGGAAGTATTCACTAATAATTCAATCACCAAAGAAGCCCTAATCAGTGCCCTATCTGACAGTGAATTTTCTGAGATCAAGAAGACAAATAAAACATACTCTATTTGGAAATACTTAGAAGATATGTTCGAAGGAGACATCAAACAAAAGAATGCACGTAGAAAGACATGGAAAAAAAGGTACAAAAACCTAATGATTCCACCTAAAGAAAACATCAGAGCCTACAATCAAAGAATTAATGAAGCAGTTTCAGGTATCAGGAACAATGATGGACAAAATTTAGAGGAAGATATAATGGACAAACTAATGACCACACTAACAGAAGACTATGAGAGAAAGATCAATATCTTAGATGAGACTATGCAATTTTGAAAATAATTCAAGAGAGAGACTTTGATAAATAAAATATCTACATTTGAGATATCAAGATTGAAGACAGAACCCAAAAGTGAGACAGCTTTCAAAGCCTCAGTCCACAGTAACAAATCCATAAGCAGCTCTAGTAATAATCAAGAAGTGGATAAAAAACTAGAAGAAATCATTGCTATGATTGCCAAGAAAGAAAGGAAAGGTAAAGGGAAATATGAAGGAAATCTACCATTCAAATGTTCTTCATGCAACAAAGTTGTTCACTTTGCATCCAAGTGTCCTACAAGAGTCAAGAAGTTTAGATTAGATTACAAGCCCAAGTACACTAAGGAATGTTATCATGCTAAAGATGGTGTAACTGATGATGATTCAGGAGAAGATGAAATTGTTTTTGTTGTCATTAAATACATTGAAAAGAATCTTAAAGAAATGGATAAAGAAGATGAAGAAAAAGAACAAGAGTTAGCATTAGTTTCAAAAGCTAATATCAGAACTAACTAAATGATTGACAATGGATGTTCACACCACATCACAGGAGACAAAGATATATTTGCACATTTGGACAAATACAAAGGTGTCATGGTTAGATTTGGAGATAACACTCCCAAACCTATCATAGGTAGAGGTTCTATCACCTTAGATGGAAAGAACAAGATAGATGATGTTCTTTATGTTGATGGTTTACATCATAACTTACTAAGTGTTGGACAGTTGCTTGATAAAGGATATAAGTTGGAATTCAAAAAAAAACTAGTGCATCATTAACAACAAAGAAGGAGACATGATTGCATCAGGATAAAAAACCAAAGGTAATGTTTTTCAGCTCAATTTAGATTTAAGTTATTTTTTTGCAAAAGTGAATGATAGTTAGCTATGGCACAAGAGACTTTGTCATATCAATTTTGACAACATAGTCAAGATAAGTAATGTAAAGGAAGTAAGGGACCTTCTAAGTATTTCAAGACTAGTTGACACCATGTGCAGGGAATGTGTGATGGGGAAGCATGTGAGGACCTCATTCAGAAGCAAACAAGACTCTATAGAAAACAAATTAGATCTGATACATACAGACCTATGTGGACCTACTCAAACAAGATCTTACTATGGAGAAAGATATTTCATTTTGTTTGTTGATGATTTCTCAAGGATGATGTGGGTTGCATTCTTAAAAGACAAATCTGAATCTTTTGATAAGTTCAAAGTTTTCAAAGCTAAAGTTGAGAATGAATCTGGACTAAAGATAAAATGTTTGAGATTTGATAGAGGAAGAGAATTCACCTCTGACTAGTTTTATGATTATTGTGAAGAACATGGAATCAAGAGACAGTTAAGTGCACCTAGAACCCCTCAGTAGAATGAGATTGTAGAAAGGAATAGAATAATACTTGACACAACATGCAATATCATGATTGAAGGAGAGGTTGCTCATACTTATTGCAGAGATGCGGTCAATACAATAGTCTATACTATCAATAGAATAAAATTAAGGCCAGGCGCAGACAAGACTCCCTATGAACTTTGGTTTGGTAATGTACCTACTATAAAATAATTTAGAATCTTTGGAAGAAAGTGCTACATCAAGAGAGATAATAGCATTGGCAAGTTTGATGCTAGAAGTGACGAAGGTATTTTTCTTGGTTACTCTACTAAAAGCAAAGCCTATAGATGTTTTAATCTAAGATCAAAGAAGATCATTGAAAGTACTCATGTGAAGATTGATGAGAATTTTATGATTCAAGAAAGATATTATGACTATGCTCCCATGATTGAAGATGAGCCTAGATCCATCAATAAGGACACAGTTATTGAAGAAATGTTTGACTGTATTGATGTTTCATGTAATAATCCTGAACCAAGTGAAGAAGAATCACAGATTATAGATGAAAGTATCACTCCTAAGAATTCAAGATACATATCCAAATACCACTCTAAGGAAGATATCATTGGAGGTCAGAGCACAAAAGTCTTGACAAGATCTAGAGAAAAAGGTTCAACCGTTGATGAAGAGGTATGCTTACTGTCATAGATTGAACCCTTAAGTGTTGAAGATGCGTGCAAAGACTTAGATTGGAAAAGTTCCATGCAAGAATAATTAGATCAAATAATCAAGACTGAAACATGGGAACTGGTCCCTATACCTCATGACAAGAATGTGATTGGAACAAAGTGGATATTCAGGAACAAAATGAATTAAGAAGGAACAGTGGTAAGGAACAAAGAAAGATTAATATGTAAATGATATGCACAGAGAGAAGGAATAGAATACACTGATACATTTTCCCCTGTGAGTAGACTTGAAGCTATCAAGTTGTTTTTGGCCTATGAAACATTCAAGAACTTTAAGGTATACCAAATGGATGTTAAGTTAGCTTCTCTGAACAATGACTTGAAGGAAGAAGTCTACATAGAGTATCTTGAAGGATTCAAACTTTTAGATAAACTAGACATGGTATGCAGATTAAAGAAAGCACTTTATGGACTTAAACAAGCCCCAAGAGCATGGTATGAGAGACTTGATGGTTACTTAACAAAGATAGGATTTAGAAAAGGAGTAGTAGAATGTAATTTATTCATAAGAGAGACTGATGAAGAACTACTACTCATTGCTATTTTTTTTGATGACATTATCTTTGGAGGAAATGACAAACTTAGTGCAGAATTTTCCAAAGAAATGAAAAGTGAATTTTAAATGAGCATGATTGGACCTATCAAATACTTTCTTGGAATGAATGTAAAACAAACAGACAAAGGCATATTCATAAATTAGTCTAAGTATGTGAAGGAGATATTGAAGACTTTCAAGATGGAATATTGTAAACCAGTAAGCTCCCCCATGATAACAGGAAGCAATATTTCTAAAGATGATGATTCAACAGTAGTTGACAAGACCCTATACAGGTCTATGATCAGAAAACTCATATATCTTACCCAATCTAGACCTGATATTTCTAATACAGTTGGCATTGTTGGAAGATTTGCAGCTGAACCCAAGAAAAATCACCTAATGGCAATAAAAAAAATATTCAGATACTTAAAAGGGACTATTAACTATGGTTTATGGTATCCTAACTTAGAGAATATACAACTTCATGTGTACACAGATGCAGATTAGGCAGGTTGTGTTGATGACAAAAAGAGTACATCAGGAGGAGAAGTATTTCTTGGAGACAGATTGGTCACTTGGACAAGTAAAAAGTAGAATTGTATCTCTCAGTCAATAGAAGAAGTTGAGTATGTTGCAACAGCATTGAATTGTTCAATAATGGTTTGGATCAAATAGACGATTAATGACTTTGGTATTCATATTGATTATCCTATTATTATTCACTGTGACAATACTAGTACTATCAATATGTCAAAGAACCCTATAATGCATGCAAAGACAAAACACATTGAGATAAAATACCATTTTCTAAGAGAAAAATTTGTAGACAGAGAAGTAAAGTTGGATTATGTGAGCACTAAAAAACAATTAGCAGGTATTTTTACAAAGCCATTATCAAAAGATACTTTTGAGTATCTCAGGGATAAGTTGGGAGTAATTCCCTTTCCTGAGTGTGATTAGAATTTGTAGCAAGAACATCAGTCCTTGGTGACTGATGAATGGTTGACTATACTTTTGGAGTAGTACCTGTGCTTAATGGTATTTAACACCCTTTGTCATTGATGTCAAAGGGGGAGTATTAGTAAGGGGGAGAATATAATCTGGGGGAGTACACAGAGTAGCAACAGTGAAGAGGAACTTTTGATAAGGATATTGAGAAGATTGTAAAAAGAAGGAAGACAATTTGAGTTGATGATATCATATGTTACCATCAATGTCAAAGGGGTAGATTGTTGGAGATTTTCTTCTGTGCAAATAATTGATCGTATATTTGTCATTGATGACAACATATAATATACAACAGTGTTCCATATGTAATTACCAGTACAGATGTTTTGGAGCTATGCGTATTCATTTCCATGGTGTATACATGTTCTAGATGCTATGTGCATTCATGTTGAGTCAGATATGAAGTTTCAGTTGAGTTATGTTAATCAGTTATGATAGTTACATAGATTGAAGACTATCTATGAAGAGCCAATGTAATTACATTATTTCTTGAGTTGCACCTATCTTTGGGATATGCGTGTTTGTATTCATGTTTAGTTATGAGTTAAAGATAATTATCTAAAGGTGCCAAACATGTTCTATCAGAATTGTGAAGTTGGAGTTAATTTGGTGGAGCCAATTTTGTGAAGTGTCGCGTCTATTTAGTATGAGTTGTGTGTTTCTAATCAGGTTGCATGGTTGATGTGGCTGACTAAAGAAGTATTGAAGGGAATCCTAGAGATGACCAAGATCACATCCTTTGGAGAAGATACTTATATTATTTCATTTGATGAACACCAAGTGTGAATGAGAAGAATAAAGACAGAACAAGTGCAGGATAGAATGTCTATTGTTTTGGGATAGTAGAGACATTTCATCCATCAAGAACAAATCTATGTGAAGAAGAAGTGGAATTATACAACACACTGGAACTGATCAAGACAATAGGTCTACTCTAATAGTTCATCTATCAGATATAGTGTATATCTGTTCTACTGAAGGTTGTAGCCTTCATCATTTTAGCAGTGATCTTTTGGACAGTGATTCCTCACCCCTAATAGGGTTACTTGTAAAAGAATCCTAACATGGTCCGACCTTTAAACAAGTCTCTATACTTATTGCATTGAAAGAACAACTCCTAATAGGGTTGCAAGATCTCTTAATAGGGATAATTATACTCAAGTACAGTTCTTTGTGGGTGCTAATTCCCACCTAGGTTTTTACCTATTTGGTTTCCCCGTAACCAAAATTGTTGTGTTCTCTATTATGTTATCTGAATGTGCATTTAATTTATGTTAATTGTATCTAAGCAAAGAAAAGAATTGAAGTAGATGATAATTGATTCACCCCCCCTCTCAGTTATCCTTTGGGACTATTCTAATAGAACTTTCTTCTCTTATTAGTATTCTTGAAGAAGTTGCAAATAATGTCTATTCCCTGTATAAAAAGTTATGTGATGTAGAATTATTTACCAAGGACAACCAACAAATTATTGATAATTTGAAACTAGCTTTGAAGTCAATAGGGAGTACATTGAGTATGGATGCTAGTTCTAGCTCCTTACATTTTGACAAGTTGACTCATACACAGAGGAGATTAGCCGAGCTTATGGTTGAAGATGGCAGAATAAGAGCAAAGTTAATAACTATTAAGACCACCTTATTACCTCATCTAGAGGTTATACAGAAGGAAATTAAAGCTGCAAAAAAAATAGTCAAGAGGGATTCTCATCTCTCTATAGCAGATAGTTTGGTAAGTCTAGCTGCCAAGCTAGAAATTAAGTTACAAGTCATGAAGTTTGTAAAGGATAATTGGGATACATTGTTTGCACTAACATTATAGCTTAATAAATCATTTTTGGATAAGTATGACTTAACCCTTGCAGCTATCAGTGACTATGGGTATGAAATGGTGCACCTATTACCTGTGACATGACACTTCAATAGATCATTATATTAGTGGAAACATGGTTAGATGAGCATATAAAGCACTAAAATTGACCTATTGCTTTCTAACTAAGAAGAGTATGATAAGAAACATAACAACCCTCAGATTATCCTACTATTAGTGACATACACGACTTAGCATGAAAGATTTGAGTTAAAACAAACTATTTAATCATTAAGCAATGCATATTAACTCTAGAAATGAAGATAACAACAATGCTTATACATGGAAAACTAAATGCAACATGATTCTATATAAATCCTAACAGCATAACAACGCATTTTAAATCTAAAATGAAGGCTTATTTGTGCTAAAAAACCCTTCTATTTATAGAAATGATGAGAGAGAGAGGGACAAGGTTCATTAATAGAGTTGAAAAACTCATTAATGAGGTGTAAGAGAAATAAATGCCAAAGGCATTGAAGAGGCATGGGCTTAAGGAATCTCCATTAATGAGGCATTAATGAGAGCCTTTAAGAAGCATGGGAAGGGTGTAAGAGGCAAGCTTGAGAAGGTGGAATTAGAGGGAGTCAAGCTTGAGAAAGTTGACTTTCTCAAGTGGGTTGAGTTCCTAATCACACCTTAATGGAATGTGACATCATTAGGAGGTGGGTTAGAATGGGATTAGGATTAGGATCAGATTTAGCATCGGGTGAATAGGTTGGGATGGGTTTGAACCCAGGGTCAAGGTGGTTGAGGTAGGTTAGGTTAGGGGTTTAGGGAATATTAATGAAATAAATTATATTAAATATATTCATTCAAAAATAGGAATATTAATTATTTTAGATTTTTATTGCTTTAGATAATTAATTAGGACAATAGCCAATTAATTAGATTAATTTAGGCTAGAAGATAGACTTTTTGCAAGTGATTTAGAATAATAGGGATTTATTTAATTCCTTTTAAATTAATTACCTTAGCTAGGTTATGATTTCAATTGATTGAATTGAATTGATTTGATTGGATTGGCTAAAGTGATTAATGTAAATTAGTGATTAGATCACTTAGGAATTAAATCTGATTTGAATGAATTATGCCAGCTGATTGAAGAGTTGTCTGGGCATAATTGGGGATATGATCACACTTAGGGAAAATAGGGTCTATGGTCTGAGCAGACCAATTCTAGGTGGTTACATTTTCCCCTCTTTAAATTTATGTGCAAGCAGCACATTGATTCAAAGAAAGTTTTTGATTTTTGACTTTATAAATATTGAGAATTTCGCTCATGATCGAATGAAATTCCTCATGAGATCAGTCTCGCACTTGATCGAACTAAACTGATAAAATTTACTTTGAACTTGGTTGTCATCCAAAAGTCAGAAAAAGATCTCAAAGATACCAATTCTGAACTTGGTTGTTGTCCAAAGATTGATATTACTGATTTTGATCTTGGTTTTCGTCCAAAAGTCAGTATGAAGTTGCCAGGAGCTTAATAAGAATATTTTAAAATGAGGAAACACAAGATATCTAGCTTATAAGAACCAAATATTTCTATCCAATAGTTCTGACTTAGTCAAGGAAACTTTCATGCTCCTAGTTGTTTGGTAACGAAGTCATTTTAATTGTGAGACCTACATTAGACTGTTATAGTTTTACTATTTTGTTCTCATGCTTTCAGTAGTTTATGCTTTGACATACTTTGACTATCAGAGACTTTTTATACATTTGAGGATCGGTGGAATCTTGTGTTATATATTCAGCACCTGATTTTGTAATCAGGGTACTTTTGAGATGTTTATGTTCTGATTTAGTTTTAGCTTATGTTGATGTCTTATATGGATCTAAATATATGAATGCAATATGATGAAAATGGTTTAGGAAACCAATGCTAGGATATTTCAGTCCTAAATGCAATGTGGTTTATATGCTTACATATATTGTTGACGTTATGTTATGTTTCATATCATGTTGTTTTGGATCTACTGATGTGTGTATTGAATGTGTCGGAAGAGTTGACCATGGATCTAAATCGGGGACCCAATACTGGAACCTATGTAAATACATGTGATTTCCAACGTCCTGTCTACATAAAGAGACATGGACCTCATTGTTATGTGTTTATTTCATGAACGTGGTTTTCATGTATGTTATTAAATTAGTTAATGTTCATGTTATTAAGTCATGTCTAAGGTTTTATTTTTATGTGCCAAATTTGGCAAGTGTTGTAATTCAATTATTAACATGGCTAGTAAAGGGAAACCAAGGTAAGTCAAGGGTTTACTAAGGTCATATAGGAGTAGTACCAAAGATTAACCCAGGGTTAGAAGTTTCTAGAATTTCTTTGACTTAGAATTTCGTAGGTTAACTTCAGGGTAAGTTTTAGAGGGTCTTTTGGACTCCTACAGGGTAACCAGGGTCGGTTTTAGTCACCCAACTTGGTACCCTATGGGTTAGGGGTCATTTTTTGTCATTAATGAGCCTCTAAACTCATTTATTACTCCCTTTAAGTGTCATTTTCATCTTTGAGTGAATTTGGAAGAGGAGTGTGACTTTGGTTAACCTCACTCTCTCTTCTACTCATGTTTCATTTGACTTCACCCTTGGAGGGTTAGGAAGTGGTTTAGTTTAGGATTGGTTAGAGTTACCTTACCCCTGGGTTAAGCCTTTCTCATGTTGGAGGTTTGCCTATTTAGGAGAGATCTTAGGATGAGTTGAGTGTTCACCCACTCTCTACCCTTAGAGACATAATTTAGTTTGAAGGAGCCTTTGGAGAAGGAAGCTTAGGAAGGATAGCTCAACACCTTTCCTCTTCACACCTTAGCTTGGAT
>MU224636.1:1844753-1870853 GCA_018584345.1 Thuja plicata | reverse complement strand
TAGCTCAACACCTTTCCTCTTCACACCTTAGCTTGGATTAAGGTTGGAATTATTTTAAAGTTATTGTTATGTTTATGTATGTGTTCTTGAGCTCAAGGACTCCATTAATGGAGTCTTATGGTTTTCTCGAAGCTTTTATTTTTTGTTAAAAGTTTCTTATTTGTTACTCAATGTGTTTACTATGTGTTTGATTTTGAATGGGTCTTCAAGGTACACTCACCCTTGGGAGGGCAGAGTAGCCTTGGAGGGGTAGTTGGAAATGATTCTTGTTAAGTGTAGAGTCTCCCATGTGAGGAGGGATAAACTTGGGGTAACATGATACCCATGAAGCCAAGATGGGCCTGAGGGCATTTAGGAGGTATAAGGAGGTTATCTCGGACAACATCTTGCAAAGATGGTCCTTATCAAGTCCATGTGAGGCTTGTGCATTATTTGTGATCTTTTATTTCTCCTTCAGTGGGTCTACCACTACCCCTGTTTCTGGAATGTCTCTTGGAGATACTTTCTCATGTACATCCTGTTGGTGGGAAGTCTTCTTGTGTTTGAGTTTCTATTCTTTTTTTGCTTGTTGGGTGTCTTTTGTTTGTAACCCATTCCAGATTTGATCCCCAAGCTTGGGGGAGGTCTTGTAAAGGCCTAGGTTGGGTGGTGAGCATCTAGGGTTAGCCCTCTTCTATCAGGGATAGTCAGATGGAGGAGCTTGCAGAATCACCCTTTTGAGATAGATGTGAACAACTGTAAATTGGTCATTTGTAAATCTTATGCATTGAAAGGAATTCTCTTTGAACAAGTGAAGATGGAAATTTTATGAAATTTGTAACCTATGTTGTATAAATCTTTCTTCATTATTGTTATGAAGTACTTATAAAGGAAGAGATAAAATTGTATGTCATGCATTCTTTATTATCAATAAATTCTATGCACCATTCTTATTGGCTAGTTTAAATTCTGAATGCCCATTTTAACGATGTTCTTCTTAGAATTACTTTCCCTCTCCAAAAATTATATATATTTAGGTATGAGATTAAGTGTTAGCTTTAATTAATGCTTAAATTTTATGATCTTAAGAGTAAAATATATTTCGTTATAAACTTTTAGTAAATTCTGGAAAAAAAATAAAATAAAAATGAAAGTGCTTAGATTAAAATTTCCTTCCACTATAACGTGGAGATTAAAATATAGATCGATTTGATCCAATAACAATTTAAAAAATAACTCTCCCTAATAGCTGCTGTTTTGAGAAATACAGTCCTCTTTTCACCAGTTATATATTTATTTTTTTTGCTCATATATATATATATATATATATATATATATACACATACATATATATATATATATATATTAGCATATATATATAAATATATATATACATATCAGATTTTAAACATTTCATTAAAATGAAATAAGTTTATAAAAAAAAAAAAAGAGGGGAAAACATGTGGGCTGCGGAGCGAAGCGCTTAATTGTTGTGGCAGTTTTTTTTTTTTTTTTTAATTTAATAAATTTGGGGAGGGCCGAGCCCCCCATCCCTCCTTTTGTTTTAGTGGGGGCCGCGCGGCATGCGGGCCACCCACTTTGCTACACACAGTGGGGAGGTGCCGCTGCCTGGTGTCGGCCGCCCCGCCCCTTCCCTGCTCACACCATCGGTGACGATGGTGCCGCTGCCTGCGGCCACCACCGTGTCGCCCGCTCCTCCTCTTATTTCCTTTTCCATCAGTTTTTTCTTAAACCCGTCGTCAGTTTTTTGTTAAACCTGCCGCCGCTGGTTTTTAAGACTCCGCCGCCTCCTCACTCCTTTCGCCGCCTCTTGGGTGTTAGCCGCCCTTCCATCCATAAGGATGTTTAGGGTTTTTTTTTTTATAGTTTATGATGTTAGATTAGTTTTATTAAGTATATTTAAAGGAAAATAAATTTATAACTAATTCTAGATTAAATTTTATTAATGGTTACTAAATTAATATGATTTCTTGTAAAAATTTAAATGTTATTTATCAATTGGGATTAAGTGATATTTTAAATAATTTTAACTCAGAACGAGATTCGATGTTATTTTAATTCCATTTTATTACAAAGTAGTTATGTATTAATCTTTCATTTAATTATAACGTTGATAAACGACCTTATTTATTAAGGGTCATTTTAGCTTTCCTATCTTAGCGATAACTACCAAATAGGGATATTTTTGCTATCCTTGACCTAGTGATGGGTACAATTGACTATTTGTCAACAAAAGTCAAACGTACTCCATTTACCTTGGTTTTCAAACCAGTGGTTCCCCTCGCACCCTGGAACCTAGGATTTTAGTTTCATACCATTTTGAGAGGGTTGACTTTTTGGTCAAACCTAGTTGACTTTTTGGTCAACCATCTCGTATACATGTTCTATCTTTACCAGTTACATCATTAACCTTAGGATACTCCTTTTCAACTATTTTTTTTTGGCATAGTTGACTTTTAGGGTTGACTTAGTCAAACCTTGGACATCAACTCGGTTTGTGTGTCCAAAGTTATCCTTGATACTTTTTGTTTTATTCCAACTTGATCGCACGTACTTCAGTGTGTAGTTGACTTATAGTTGACTCAGGATGACTTTTAGTCAACTATCTTGATTTGCATGCCAATCAAAGTTAGTAGCTTTAGGAAACTTGTATCTTGTTTAGAGGCTCGTGCCAGGATAGGACTTGCTCTCTAGTTGTGTAAGTACGTTTAGTATGTTAGTTAGTATGTTTAAGAAATTTTTTCGTAACTGTGTTTTGCTCAACTTTTGGGCATGACATTGATGCTGTTTTGAGCAAGAATTTGATTGATGATAGTATGATCATGCCCCCTCAGGAATGAAATCGAAGGAAATAAATGAAATCCCTCTTTTAGAAATGATCTATCACTTGCAGGGGGTGGTTGGGAAAGAAGGAAGGAATTAGAAGAATTAGAAGAAAAGAAGGTGTGGTAAGAGTAATCACACAGGTACCAAGTTAATTACGTCTAAAATGTGAGTTTGATTTCATTCCCGATAGATCAGAGATTTCAGGAATCATGGATTATGTAATTAACTTGGATTTAGAAGAAAATAAGAATTATTTTGATCTGAAAGTCCTTATGCTTTTGCTTCTTTCAAAATGCATCATGCAATCTCTAAATGTAGCTATATCCAGACTCTTAGGACTTGTCACTGATTTGCAGATGTTGTAGCATTTTCATCATCATTGGGTGCTTTTTGGAATGGATACCACCTAATAGTACAACCATCACTAATACCCACTGATATTATGAAAGTATGAATACTATGTTTATTTTAAATGTCAGAAATAGACTTAGGCATCAAGGCATAGAAGCCAGGATAAAAAAAATAGTCACCTTCCTTTTACTATATCAGAATCTACGTAAGGTAAGATATTGGACCCACAATGACCTTAAAAATGCATACTCTTGGGTACATTATGCTTCGTATACCTTTAGCGAGAATTTGAGTTTGAAAAATAGACAAGGAAATTGTTTCAAACTCACCGTAGTTTACACATAACCAAGATTGAGATATATGCGGCTATCCACTCAGAGTGACAACTCTTACCATAAACATACAAGTTAGGTGAAATTTATAGGATCATTTGGAACAATCACCATACGTAGAAAACCAAGAAAATGCTATGCCCCCTATCCTTGCAACTCTTTGTCTTTGCCCAGAAATCATGGAGTAACTCAGAAGACATAACAACTATCAATTGTGAATCAATCAAATAAAATTTATAGCTTCTTAGATGCCCCCAGTGAAAAACATCATGGGTTCATAAAAGAGTCATAATCAAACCAAGATCAAATTGTTTTTAGGTAGTATTGAGAAATACTATTGATTCAGTTTTCAAGCGCAGTAGAGATTCAACAATCAAAAATTTGGAATTTAAGCAATATGTGTTCCATGTCTGTGTATAACCTTCTTCCTATTTGCAATCCAATGTAGGTCTTAGGAACATCGTTCATGTTAGTGTAATTTTTGTGTGATCCTTGTTTTGTGAGAGTGACAGTTTAGTGAAAAAATTGAGAAGCATTGGGTCACGAGACAAAAAATCCTATGAAAACCTAGAAGATATAACTTAACATGCTACCAAAAGATGCCCCTAGTGCAAAATGACTTGAGCCTAAGACATGAATACAGAAAAATCCCAAGCGAGGATAGGACATTTGTAAGGAATCAAAGTCAACTCATAGCACAGGTGTAATTGTGAAGGTTTAGTATAAGTAATGCATTGATAGATGGAGCGTAGAACACAAGTGACTCCTGATTGCCAGGTTTTCACCACTTGGCAAAAACTTTTTATTCTTTTTGCTACTAGGATGCCTGTTTTACCAGGTTGTCATTAAGGCACTTTTCTCTTTTTTCAATTTTTTTACTATTTTTTTCTTTTTTTGAATGTTTTTGTAGTATCAAGGCGCCTGTTTGCCAGGTCTTCACCAAGGATACCTTTCTTTAGGAATTTTTTCACTATTTTTGGATTTCTTCAGGATCAATTTTCTGAATGCTTTCGGTATTTTTTGAGGAATATTTACTGTACAAGCTCTGCTAACCAAACATCAAGCATAGAAATGCTTCAAATCTAGAGTATTGATAGGATCTGGAAGAACGTCTCCCTCAGGTGTAGCTAGTTGATAAGCTCTAGTCCCAAAAGTAATAGTGATAACATAATGTCCCAGCCAGTTAGGTTCAAATTTTCCCTTCTATTCTTTGTTGGGCTGGTTCTTAGGATTCTCCTTTAGGATGAGATCCCCCACTTGAAATTGACATGGTTTAACCTTTTTATTGTACCCCTTGGACATGCGTGCTTGGTACACCTTCAGATGATCAAACACCTATTGTCTGCGCTCATCAAGTAGGTCTAAAGAATTCACCTTGATCAATGCAGTATTGCTCATCAGTAACCAGACCTTGTAAAGATATCCATAATGATGGGATTTCAACCTCAATAGGTAGTACTACTTCAGCGCCATAGAATAAGGAAAATGGTGTGGCTTTTGTTGGTGTTTTGATGCTTGTTCTATAGGCCCATAGTGTTGGATTTAGTTGCGAATGCCAATCTCTGCCAGACTTACTCACAGTTCTATGTAGTATTTTGAGAATATTCTTATTAGATGCCTTAGCCTGTCCATTACCTTGAGGGTAATAGATTGAGGAGTAGTGTTGAGTGATGTGGAACTATCCGCAAAGGTCATAAATGTCTTGATTTTTAAATTGGCCCCCATTGTCTGTTACAATTCAAGAGGGTATCCCATATCTACAGATAATGTAGTTTATAATGAACATAGCCACCTATTTTTCAGTGGCTTTGATTAGTGACACAACCTCGACCCACTTCATGAAATACTCAGTGGCTGTAATGATGAACTTGTGTCCATTGGAAGAATTGGGATATATTTTTCCAACCAAGTCAAATGCCCATTGCTGAAATGGCCAATGTGTAATGAAAGGTATAAGTTCCCTGGTAGGAGCATGGATGAGATTTCCATGTGTCTGACATTTATGATATGTTTTGGAAAATTGACTAGCATCTTTTTCCATGGTAGTCCAATAATAACCTACTCTTAGCAGTTTCTTTGCTAGTGAAAAGCCGTTTGAATGTGATCCACATACACCTTCGTGGACTTCTTTTAACACGCATTCTAACTCTTTGAGTTCTAAACATCTAAGAAGCATATCATTGAGAGCTCATCGATATAAGTTATTAGTAATGAGGACATAATGTGATGCTGTCCTAATCAAGGCTCTTTTTTTCATTTCTTGATAGATTGTTGGGAATAGTTTGGTCAGTGAGGTAAGCAATGATATTAGCATACCGAGATTGGTCTGGGGTGTTAAAAGCAAAGATTACTTGGTATTCAAGGGTATCAAAGGTAGGATAGGATAGTTCTTCCACCAAGAAGTCATAGAGGAATTGATGTTCCTCCAGCTGTAACATGGATGCCAATGTATCCATAGCATTTGCAGCTTTTTTCTCTATTCTGGGTATCTGCTGGAATGTGATAAGGACAAAGTACTTCTTTAGGTCATCAACCAGTTGTTTGTAGGGTGTCAAATTTTCATCTTTCATCTAATAATCTCCATTGAATTGATTGATAATGAGATGGGAGTCACCATACATGTGTAACTCTACAATCTTCCATTCCATGGATAGCTTAAGACCATTTACCAGTGCCTCATATTCAGAAATGTTGTTCATGCATGGAAACATCAATTTGTAGGACTTCAGTATTTTGTAGCCTTGAAGAGTTATGAATAGAACCCCTGATCTAGAGCCTTGTTGCATGAAGGAACCATCAAAGTACATCTCCCATGGGTACTCAGTTAGATGCATAATGGTCTCATCAGGAAATTCAATTCTTAAAGGTTCATCATCTTGAAGTGGTGAATCAGCCAGTTGATTTGTGAGGACTTGTCCTTTAATATCTCTCTTGTCTGAATACTCAATGTCAAATTCACTTAGAATGAGGACCCATTTTTCCAGATGCCCTGTTAATGATATTTTTCTCAAAAGGTACTTTAGAGGATCGATCTTAGCAATGAGCCTTACTGTATGTGAGAAAATGTAGTGTCTCAATTTATGTGATGCGAAGATGACTGCTAAGAATGCTTTCTCAATAATGTTGTAATTAAGCTCATAGGAGACTAGTGTTTTACTGATATAGTAGATAGCTCTTTCTTTCTTAGTTTCATCCTCTTGTGTAAGCAACACTCCTAGTGATTTAGTTGTAGCTGAAATGTATAGGAGTAATGTCTTTCCATGAATGGGTGCCATAAGAATCCAAGGAGTAGCTAGGTAATCTTTTAATTCTCTGAAGTTGGCTTCATAGTGTTTGGTGCAAGAGCACCCAAACTAAACCACATGCTCCTATGGAACCTAGGGGTTCATTCAAGGTCCTAAGAGGCCTTTACAAACATAAATGCACTAGGGTTAGTCATTGGATCACCATGTAAGACCATAGTACCGAGATTGGCACAATATAAGCCCTTGGGTCACTATGAGTCAATTATGATCCCAAAACCTAGAAATAGGTTTTTTTTGAGTTTTTAGTGTTTGGATCCACTAGGGATAATCTCAATAACATCTTGACCAATTTTGGTGACTAGAGTTGCAAAAATGCACAAAATGTAAAAGTTGCTCAAAAGTTGTCAAGCATCTTTTGAGCAAACTTAACAACTTTTTGAAAATCAACTCCCAAATGGTCAATTTGGTTAAAAATTGTTTTGTAACCATTGGGAGTGCCTACAATAGCCCATTTAGGTGGGTTATAGGAGAGATGATGTAATTTTTTATTTGAAATCAATAAAAATAACTATTTTCTTGCATTCTGGGAAAAATAGTCATCGTGTACAGACATGTATGGCCAGAGAAGCATGTGAATCTAATACAAGGAGATAGTGGTTTGAATATTCTTCCTTTTGGTTTTTGTCTCATTCTTTGATCATCTATAGGTTCCAAGTTATTCAATTTTTAATCCTACTGCCTGGATTATAGGCCCTAAGTGAGGGTTTCTTAGAAAATTGTTTGTATCTTCAATTTCCACCATGGGAAACTAATAAACCTTGGTGGAAAGATTGCTCTTAGGATTCCATTTAAAATTCTACAAGATAGGGTTCTAAAGTTGTAGGGAAGTGGGAAATAATTGATGCCCTAGGTGTATATGCACATGTATGCACCAATCCTGATTTAGGACAACAATCATAACTTTTGTCTTGGGATTGATCAGAGGCTCTAAGTAAGAGGAGGAGACATTTGTGAATCCCCTCACATGATCCAATAGTCAGTTTGGGAATTGGATGTACCTAAATGGTACTTTTAGTGTAATTGGAGGCCTAATTAGGCCTAATTAGTAGAGCAATTTGGTTCACCATTCTATCTTATTTTCAATTCCAAGTTCCAAGGCTTAAGTCCAAAGCCTTTGGCCATAAAGGGTATCTGAAACCCTGATTAGTTCATTTCATTGTATGGATAAATCTCAGATGACATCAAAATTCCCTTTGAAAAAGGCTACAAGCAAAAACCTAGGTTTGTGTAGCAACCATGGGGTATGGGTTGTCTTTAAGTGAAAGAACCATTGGAACTAAGAAGTAAGGACCTAAATAGAACAAACCTATAAGCATAGGTCACCCCTGGTCCTACATGTCATTTTGGGGGTATTCTTGTGATTGAGGGTCATTGGCTTATGAGACAGACTAGATAGTTGGTATTGAAGGATTGATAAATCTAGTGATTATGTTACTCTTGGGGTTTTGGGGTTGTGAGAACCTTAATAAAATCATTCTATTACACTTGTGATAAGTGTAAAGCCTTGTGACCATCACAAAGATAACAATCTAGGGTACCTTTCCCTATTGAGAGACCTTTTCCAAGCTTCCAGTTGCCTACCCTACATCAAGTGGTATCAGAGCTATGTCTGCTCCCGAGGATGAGGATATTCCTTCAAGGGTCACAAACATTGAGTTAGAAAAGATGGTAAGAGAACAAAGGGAAGCAAATGCAACATTGATAAGAAGAATCCAAGAGTTGGAAAACAAGGTAGAGGGGTAAGGGCGACACTTCTAGTGGTGAAGAAGGGTGTGAGTCAGAGAGTGACAACCCTGATCAGGATGTGAATATTCCTACAGACTAGAGACCTTTCATAGATGCCTTGAAATCTATGGGGAGAAGAACCATGGAGGAAAAGTTGGATTTGCCAACTTTCAATGGGAAGATGAATTTAGACTTGGCCTTAGATTGGATAGAGGCCCTAAGAAGTTTTTTTGAGTGTGAGGACATCCCTGAGAAGTAGAGGGTAAAAATACCAAGATCCAAGTTGAAGGGAGCATCCCTAACTTGGTGGAACTTCATCCAAACAGAGAGGGTGAAGAATGGGAAGAGCATGATCTCTTCATGAAATAGGATGATTGCACTAGTCAAGGAGACCTATGTGCTTGAAGACTATGGGGTACAAATCCATAGGAAGAAGCAAGGTCTAAAGCAAAAGGACATGGATGTGGGCTCATACACCGAGGAGTTCCTACAATTATGCATGAAGACAAATGTGGCATAAGATGAAGAAGAAAAATTGGCAAGGTATATGAATGGGCTTAAAGTATCCATTCAAGAGGAACTCAGCCTACATTTCCCTACCTCAGTGAACAAGTGCTATCAAATGGAACTCAAGGTAGAGGAAAAGTGGAAGAGAAAGAAGGAGTTTGGAAAGGGAAAGACTAATGACAGTGTGGAGAATTTTAGAGGAAGAGTAACCTCTTGGAATAGAGGAAAATACAGTGGTAATGGTAGTAGGACCCTGACCAAGGAGACAAAGAGAACACTGATACAAAATCCAGAGGTAACTATAGAGGGAGAAGGCCCTTCAATACGGGAAGAAGAAATAGTGGTAGAGGAAATGGACCATTGAGGTGCTACTATTGCAACCAATTGGGACATCATGCAGGCAAGTGGCCTGAAAAGAGGAATAATAAAAATCATGGAGAAAGGAGAGCACAAATCATCCAAGAGGACAACCAAGAAGACAATTCAAATCAAATGGACCTAGAACTAGAGGAAGGACAATGCTTGATGATGAGGCAAGTCTTCCTCCAAGTGCCACAAAGCCAAGAACCTCCACAAAGAAAGAATCTCTTCCGAACAAAGATCAAATGCAATGGAAAGGTATGTCAATTTCTGGTGAAATGGTATAAAATTTAAACCTCCCTAAGAAAACTCATCCTTTTTCTTACCATGTATCTTGCTTAACAAAGGGTCAGCAAAATTTAGTCACTGAACAAGCATGGATAGAGTTTTCAATCTCTGATTTTAAAGACAAAGTTCTTTATGATGTTGTGGAGATGGATGCCTCCCACATTCTTTTAGGCAGACCTTGGCAATATGATGTTGATGCCACACACCACTATAGGAAAAATACCTACTCTATCACCAAGGATGGAAAAACATTCACCATGAAGCCCCTGCTGGATAACAAGACTAAGAAAGAACCAACTGTCATAGCCATGGGGGAGAAAAAAATGTTAAATTTTTTGAAAGAATCTAAAATTGAAGCATATGTCTTAATATCCAAACCTAAGGGTAATGTCAAATCTAATAAGGATAATCCTATACCAAATGAAGCCAAGGATTTGCTTTGAAAATATAGAGATGTCACTGTTAGTGACCTGCCCACAACCCTCCCTCCCTTGACAGATATCAATCACCAAATTGACCTGATACCTGGTTCATCCCTATCTAACAAGGCCCCATATAAGATGACACCATTGCAACATGAAGAGATTGCAAAACAAGTAGGTGAATTGTTAGAAAAGGGACTCATTCAAAAAATCCCCAGTCCATGTGTTGTCCCATCGATTTTGGCACCTAAAAAGGATGGCAAGTGGAGGTTGTGTACTGACAGTAGGGCCCTAAACAAGATCACTATAAGATATAGATTCCCCATGCCAAGAATTGAGGATCTATTGGATCAACTAGGAGGTGCTTCTACTTTACCAAGATAGACTTGAAGTCTAGCTACCATCAGACCAGAATCAAACTAGGAGACGAATGGAAAAAAACATTCAAGACCACTAAAGGTCTGTTTGAATGGTTAGTAATTCCCTTTGGGCTAAGCAATTCCCCTAGTACTTTTATGAGGCTTATGAATGAGATCTTCATTGATTTCATTGGTAAATTTGATGTTATTTATCTTGATGACATACTGATATTCAGTCATGGCAAAGAAGAACATCTTAATCATGTGGAATAGGTCCTAAGAAGACTTCATCAGCACAAGTTGGTGATGAACTTGGAAAAGGGCATGTTTATGAAGAAGGAACTTATGTTCCTAGGATTTGTGATCTCACAGGGAACCCTCAAAATGGATCTAGAGAAGGTTTCAACCATAGTTAATTGGCCTCCACCCAAGAACCAAGGTGATGTAAGATGCTTCCATGGATTGGCCACCTTCTATAGGAAGTTTATTAAAAATTTCAGTCATGTGTGTTCACCAATACTTGACACCATTAAAGGAGGTAGAAAGAACAAGTTTGCTTGGACAAAATAAGCCAATGATGCATTTAAATACTTGAAGAATAGAGTCTCTCAGTATCCTATCTTGACTCTCCCTGATTTCAACAAGGTCTTCACAGTGGAGACAGATGCAAGTAACTTGGCAATAGGTGCAGTACTAAGCCAAGAAGGCAAACTAATTGCCTTCTCTGAGACATTAAATGAGCCTAAAAGGAAGTACTCAACCTATGACTTGGAGCTCTATTCCATGGTCCAAGCCCTCAAGAAATTGAGGCACTACCTAATTCCCAAAGAGTTTGTAGTATACATTGACAATCATGCATTTAGTTTTCTTAATTCACAAGAGAAACTCTCTGTCAGACATCTAAAATGGGTAGAACAGTTGTAGGCCTACACCTTCAACATCAAACACAAGAAGGGTGTAGCAAACAAAGTTGTTGATGCACTTAGTAGAAGAGTGGGTCTAGTTGAAGAGATCCAACTCCAAAGAGTGGGAATTTATTCCCTTAAACATCTATACCACGATGATCATGATTTTGCAGAGATCTTTCACGTTTGTACAGAGATGGTTGGAAGATACCATAGTAATTTTTCTGAATACTTGATTCAAAATGGACTCCTATTCAAAGGATCTCAACTATGCATCCCCAAATGTTCCATGAGGAAAAATATAATAGGGGAGAAGCACTATGGTGGACTAGGAGGACACTTTGGCATCGAAAAGACTGTAGACATGGTGAAAAGAAGTTATTTTTGGCCAAGGATGAACAATGATGTCAGAAAGTTTATTGAAACTTGCACTATCTATCAGCAAGAAAAAGGTGTGTCAACAAATCAAGGGTTATATCAACCTTTACCAATTCCCTCTATACCATGGGAGTCAATCTCCATGGATTTGTCATGGGGTTACCTAGAACAAAGCAAGGTTTTGATAGTGTTTTTGTAATCGAGGATAGATTTAGTAAAATGGTCCACTTTGTACCTTATAAAAGCACAAATGATGCTTCTCATATTGCCCATATTTTCTTTAAAGAGGTAGTTAGGATTCATGGTTTACCTCAGACAATTGTATCTGATAGGGATGTGAAGTTTCAAGGCTACTTTTGGAGGACACTTTTCAAGAAACTTGGCACTAATCTAACCTACAGCTCTACATATCATCCACAAACAGATGGAAAGAATAAGGTAGTAAATAGATCCTTAGGCAATCTCCTAAGATCCTTAACCAAAAAGTATGCTCAGAGTTGGGATGTACTCTTACCCCAAGTAGAGTTTGCTTTCAATGATTCTATGAACAGGTCAATAGGAAAGACCCCCTTCCAAGCAGTATATGGCCTTCACCCCAAAGGACCATTGGATCTAGTAGAACTCCCATCTGATTTCAAAATAAGTGCTCAAGGACAAGAACTGGAAAAACTTATAACAAAGGTGCAGCACGAGGTGAAAGAAACACTACAAAGATCAACTTTGAAATACAAGGAACATACATACAAAAGAAGAAGGGAAATCCACTTCAAAGTTGCAGACAACGTATGGGTATTCTTGAGGAAAGAGAGACTACCCAAGGGTAGATATTCCAAACTTCACATGAAAAAAGATGGACCATGCAATATCCTTAACAAAATGGGTGAGAATGCATATGAGATCTCTCTTCCTCCCACCTTGCCAATTTCTCCAATATTCAATGTTGCAGACCTAGCCCCCTATAAGGGTACAACAGATCAACCAAACGATCAAAGCAAACAGACAGGTTTGAATGATGAAGACTATGTCACCAATATCCCACCAAGAAATCTAGTAGAATTGGACACCAAAGTCTTGAAGCAGACAAGAAAGAAAAAGTACATGCAGTACTTAGTTAAATGGAAAGGTCTTCCTTCCATAGATGCTATTTGGATGACTGAAGACTAGATCAAACAACATGGCACCACTATTGCTCAACTATCCTCAAGTGGGAACTTGAGTTCTCATCTCATGGGGAGTATAATATAGGAGAAACCAAACTAAACCACATGCTCCTATGGAACCTAGGGGTTTATTCAAGGTCCTAAGAAGCCTTTACAAACATAAACACACTAGGGTTAGTTATTGGATCACCATGTAAGACCATAGTACCAAGATTGGCACAATATAAGCCCTTGGGTCACTATGAGTCAATTATGATCCCAAACCCTAGAAATAGGTTTTTTTTGAGTTTTTATTTTTTGGATCCACTAGGGATCATCTCAATAATATCTTGACCAAATTTGGTCACTAGAGTTGCAAAAATGCACAAAATGTAAAAGTTGCTCAAAAGTTGTCAAGCAACTTTTGAGCAAACTTAACAACTTTTTGAAAATCAACTCCCAAATGGTCAAGTTGGTTCAAAATTTTTTTTTAACCATTTGGAGTGCCTAAAATAGCCCATTCAAGTGGGTGGTAGGAGAGATGATGTAATTTGTTATTTGAAATCAATAAAAATAACCATTTTCTTGCATTCTAGGAAAAATAGTCATCATGGACAGACAAGTATGACCAAAGAAGCATGTGAATCTAACATAAGGAGATAGTGGTTTGAATCTTCTTCCTTTTGGTTTTTGTCTCATGCTTTTATCATCTTTAGGTTGCAAGTTATTCAATTTTTAATCCTACTTCCTGGATTATAGGCCCTAAGTGAGGGTTTCTTAGAAAATTGTTTGTATCTTCACTTTCCACCATGGGAAAATAATAACCCTTGGTGGAAAGATTTCTCTTAGGATTTCCTTTAACATTCTACAAGATAGGGTTCTCAAGTTGTAGGGAAGTGGGAAAGAATTGATGCTCTAGGTGTATATGCACATGTATGCACCAATCTTGATTTAGGATAGCAGTCATAACTTTTGTCTTGGGATTGATCAAAGGCTCTAAGTTAGAGGAGGAGACATTTGTGCATCCCCTCACATGATCCAATAGTTTTTTTGGCATGGGATGTACCTAAAAGGTACTTGTAGTGTAATTGGAGGCCTAATTAGGGATAATTTATAGAGCAATTTGGTTCACCATTCTGTCTTATTTTAAATTCCAAGTTCTAGGCCTTAATTAAAAGCCTTTGGCCATAAAGGGTATCTGAAACCCTGATTAGTTCATGTGGTTGTGTAGAGAAATCTCAGATGAGATCAGAATTCCCTCTGAAAAAGGCTACAAGCAAAAACCTAGGTTTGTGAAGCAACCATGGGGTATGGGTTGTCTTTAAGTGAAAGAACAATTGGAACTAAGAAGTAGGGACCTAAATAGACCAAACCTAAAAGAATAGGTCAACCCTGGTCCTACATGTCATTTTGGGGGTATTCTTGTGATTGAGGGTCATTGGCTTGTGAGACCAACCTAGATAGTTGGTATTGAAGGATTGATAAATCTAGTGATTAGGTTACCCATGGGGTTTTGGGGTTGTGAGAACCTTAATAAAATTTTTCTATTACACTTGTGATAAGTGTAAAGTCTTGTGACCATCACAAAGATAACAATCTAGGGTACCTTGCCCTATTGAGAGACCTTTGCCAAGATTCCAATTGCCTGCCCTGCATCAGTGTTTATCCCATTTAAAGGTGACCCCTTTATGTACTAATTTGATAAAGGGTTGGGCTCTATCCACAACTTCTGACATGAACCTCCTGATTGATTGAAGTCTCCCTTGCAATGTCCTCATTTGACTGATGTTGTGGGGAGGAGTCATCTCTAGAATAGCCTTGACCTTTACAGGATCTACCTCAATTCCCTTCGCTGAAACAATAAACCCTAATATATTTCCTGATTGGACCCCAAAGGCACATTTCTTTGGATTGATCTTGAGTTGAAATTTCTCCATACGATCCAATATCTTTCTTAAGTCATTAATATGAGTGCTCCTTTCTTTAGATTTAGCGAGGGTGTCATCTATGTAATTTTCCATGTTTTTATGCATCATATCGTGGAATATAATAGTCATTTCTCTTTGATATGTAGCACCGACATTCTTTAACCCAAATGGCATGAGGTTCCAACAAAATTTTCCCCATGTGCATGTAAATGCAATCTTCTCTTGATCCTCAGGGGCGATTGTTATCTGATTGTAGCTTGAGAAGCCATCCATTAGTGAATACATTTGGTAGCTTGCTATGAGGTCTATGATCATATCAATGTTAGGGAGGGGAAAATCGTCCTTAGGACATGCATTTTTTAAGTCTCTAAATTCTTTACATATCCTGATAGATTTATCATATTTACATACTGGGACCACATTGGAGATCCATCCTGCATAAGCAATGACTTTGATGAATCCAGCCTTCAACAATTTTTCTAGCTCCTCTTTTACTAGTAATGCAATATGAGGATGCATCTTTCTTAGTTTTTGTTTCATGGGTTTGATCTTGGGAGCTATAGACAAGTGGTGCATTATCAATTTAGGATCTAGTCCAGGAATATCTGTATGAGACCATGCAAAGTTGATCTTCTTCTATTTCAGGAACTCGGTGAATTGTGTCTTTTCCTCTTCTGACAAAGATTGTGCTAGGTGGCCTATTTGAGGAACTTTAGCTGTGCCCAAATTAATTGGCTATGTTAGTTTTATCAAAACTGAAGACCTTTCTTGAAATTTCTTAGAGAGGATATCAAGAATCTCATCCTTTGGTGCCTCTGACAGGTTTTCACCACTAGATACGTCTTTTGTTTTTACTATTTTAGGATCTGACACTGCCACAATGTTGTTTTCACCGTCAGTTCCCTTTTTCTTTTTATTTTTCAATTTTTGACTGAGAAAATTGATATCCTCCTGTGACATGTTTACACTCCTTGCATTGGTGGAAGAAGGGTAGGGTTCACAAGAATTTAGATAGCAAGCCAAAGTGTAGTCATTGGGAAAGTCAAGAATAGGAGAAGGATCTGTATTAGCCCAATCAATTAGGTTTGGGTTTATCAAAGACAAGGAATCAGACTCCAGGAAGGACAACATCGCATTAGTGTCAAGACTATTAACTGACATGACATGTCTTGTTAAGTTAATTTCTTCAACGTTTAGATCAATAAGAGTTAGATCATCATTAAAAGGGTCATTGTTAGTTATATGTGGACCAAACTCTAGTGACTTGTCAGTAGAACTTTCATCATCATCTCTTCGTAAAAGGAAGCTTCTTGCTTGTCACCTCTGAAGTTCTTCAAGACTTATGAGAACACCAATCTCTCCATCAATGATTGGGGGAAGGAACTCTTCCTCTACTTCAGGAATATCAATATTGTTGGGAGTATTGTTAGAATGTTCATTAGGTGTTGGTGGAGTCGCAAACATGTGAATCACATCTATTTCAATATCCCATGTGGCAACAAAGAGCTCATCCCATTCATAATCATGAGAGTCCATTACTTCTTCATCAGACCTGTTTAATAATTCTGCAATAGTTATCTAGTGTACTTGGTTAGCCACCTGTTGATCAAAGTGTGGTAAATCAAGGATATGTGTGATTGTGACTAACTACCCCGAATTAGGATGTGAATCCTGTTGTCCAGGTGTGCTATTTGTAGCCATTTCTATCAATGGTATCTCTGGATCATCTGTTATTGTGTCTCCTACCTCTTGAATAGGAGGCTATGGTAATAAAGGTATGTGAATAGCTTGTGGTACCTCAAAGCTTGGTAAATAGTGCTCTCCTTGATAGTTGGGATTCTCTGTGCCAACAGATAATAATCTTTCATAGGACCATGGTTCTAGTTCTATATCCTCTATTTCATCACTCCCTTTGTCAGAGATGAGAATATCTTTTGAAGAAGGTTTGTCAGATTCAGTATTAAATCCTAGTCCTATTTTGTCTCTGGTATTCCTGAACTCCATGTGTACAAGTTCAATAATTCCTCTTCCTATGTCGTTTAGAGGTCCTTTTCCTGTGTATCCCATTTTCTTGAGGAGATCATATCCTTTACCATACTATCCTGAGCATATTTCTACATGTTCAACCTCAGCTTCCCTTGGTTCTCCTTTGTAAAACCAGTCCAAGACTGCCTGTTCTTCTGTGTTATCTAAAGAAGATGTGGATGCCTTTACCATGCCAGTTGCTTTATGGATTTACGGCTCCTTGGATGCAGTAGGTGTGAATGTCAAGGAATGTTTTCCATAGGATCTAGGTGACACTATAAGTTTTTTCAGTGACAGAGTCATGTCCAACTTGTATTCTCCCATACCTATTTCTTCAAGTTTTAAGGTTTTTCCAAAACTCTTGATAACCGTGTCCTTGGTAGTCTCAGGAGAAATCTTAGCCATAGCTTCTTTGTTATGTGGAATCATACTACCTACTTTGATATTTTTGCAAGTATAATTAGCATCTGTAGGAATTGTCACTTCCACCCCATTATGTGGGAACTTGATACACTAGTGGTAAGTAAATGACACAGCTTGCATTTCATGAATCCATCATCACCCCAATAGGATATTGTAGGCCAGGGGTAGATCCAGAACTTGACATATGACATTCCTTTAAATTGGTCTGACTCTGATGGGTAGAACAATAAGACCTTTAGAGGATCTTTCTTCCTCATCATAAGCTTTGATAGTTATTTTTCTTCTAGAGTTAATGGTCTATCGTGAGAGACCTAGTTTCCTGATTAGATTAAGTGTACAAATATTCATGCACCTCTATCTATTAATACGCATCTAACATATGATTTATGAATGAGGACTTCAATATGGAGGGGTTGATTATGTGGATGTGTCAATGATTTATCATCCTCTTCAGAAAAGGAGAGATAATGCGGCGCTGAGATGTGATTGATCATCGCTTGGAATTTGTCTATATCAAGGTCCTTTAGTACATTTGCAACATGTAGGGCTTGTTCCAGGATTTCCCTATGCACTGTGGATATTTTAAGCAACTCAAAATGGAAATTTTAGCAGAGGTTCATTGCAATTGATCCACCAAGTCACAGTTTTCTATAGGAATAGTAACCATGTGTTTTGCTACTGGTTTGGGGATAGTAACAATAGGAACCTTGGATGTTGATGCTAGTTTTGGGGAAGAATTGGGTCCTTTGATCGTGACCTGTGCTTGGCTCCGAGTCACCACATTTGATTGGAAAGAAACACCTTTGATTGTGACCACATTAATTGATTTAGTTTTAATGTCTAGCATATTGATCACATTATCATTATTGGAGTAAGTGTAGTTTACTTCATTAGCTTTTCCTTTAGTTGCTTCCCCTTTCTCATAATTAGGGAACAATTTATTAAAAGCTATATGATCTTCATTGGTAGTGTGTCCTTCTACTTTGATCTTTCCTCCTTCAATGAGGTCTTGAATAACATGTTTAAGCTTAAGGAAATTTTTAGTCTTGTGTCCTTTGTTTTTGTGAAAGAAACAGTAAGAATTATCATCCCACCACCTTGGTTTGACTACTAATTTCCAAGGTTTGGAATCTGGGATTGTGAGAACTTTGTTGTATAATAGTGTCTTCAAAATAGTCTTGAGAGGCTCTCCCAAAGGAGTGAATGTTCTTTGAGGTTTTGAAGTCCATGGCCGACCCTTGTTATTATCATTGTTTGCTTTGGGTATGGGGGTTGTTACCTTGGCATCTTTGCTTGCTTGCATGTTGTTAGTTAGATTGAACAACTCAGGTTTAGGACCAACATTGGATGCATCTACTACACCATCATTGACAACATTTTTGTTTTTCTTCCACCATTTAGACTTGGAGTTGGAGTTAGATTTTTTTTCACTTTGAAGAGTGATCTCCCCCTTCTTGACCATAAATTCTTCAATACGGAGGGCGTTCTTGATCATCCTGTCAAAGCTAGGGGAATCTTGCATTTGCAATGCATAGTTTAACTTAGGTACCAAGTTTCTGACAAAGATTTCCATTTTCTCAGATTTGGGAATGGCTTGTGAATACTGTGAAAATATTTTCCTCCACCTTTGTAGAAAGTGGGTAAAGGATTTTCCAGTCTTTTTTTTAGTGTTGCACAGATCCATCATAGTCACGTCATGCTGGATATTATAGGAGTAATGTTGGATAAATTGTTGAATTAACTCCTCAAAATTTTTGACTTTGGGTGTAAGTTTTGAGAACCATTCCATGGCGTTGCCTCCTAGACTTCAAGGAAAAAGCTGCATGAGGTAAGTAGATTCATGAATGTACTCTGTGCTAAGATCACAAAATTCTCAAACATGGTCATGTGGATCAATCTCTCCCATATACTTGTCATATTTTGGCAATGCCATGTTGGGAAGGAATGGAACCATAGTGATACTCTTGTCAAAAGGAAATGGACAAATGGAGTCCACAGAGTACTTTGTTTTGGGTTTAGCCTTCTCTTGCTTGAGAGTCACAAGTTCCATTTACATTAAGGTAAGTTGTTTGGAGAGAATAGAAATAGGAGTTGGTACATCATTTTCCTTTAGTTGTTCCACATCATAATCTTTCGGTAATTTTATGCCAGTGGACACTAGATGGAGAAAGTATTTCCTCATCTTCGTCATTCATCTTTTCCAGTATCTTGTGCAACCTCTTGCTCTGTTTGATTTTATCATACTATTCTTCAATGATGTCTTCCTCAATACCCGATTCAAATAGAGGATGTTCAAATGTGGGTTCTTCTTCTTCATTGATATCTTCATGCTTTTGGTTTTTTCTATTATCATATTCGTCAAAAGCCTCACTCCAACCAAGAGTGGACCTGTCCATTTCTAGAGAGGCTAGATCGAGTAGAGAACTGCAAGATGTTTCTCCTTGAAAGTGTGGTGATTTAGGAGGTATCTTTTATCCTTTAGATAGGTACTTGTTGTATCTTGTGTTAACCATGTATCCATATCTCAACTTCATTAAAGTTTCCCGATAGTGTCAAGTAGTATCTTGAATCATTCAAGTGAGTGTGTCTAGGTGGAAGTATCATTTGGGTTTTGGTGGAAGTAAATGATTCTAGCGTCAGAGGGTTAGAATGCCCTGATAGTGAGCTGGGAACCAAGTTGTTGTAAGAAGCAGATAGACCACATGTATTGAAACATATTGCGATAAAATGATAGGACATGTAAGGTAGACGTTTGAAAAAGTGTTTCAACACAGCAATAGGGAGCCCAAAAAAGACAATAGGGACAAACTAAAGATCCAAAAGGGTACCCAAATCAATTGAGTTTTCCTGAGAAACTATTCCAGTAGTGCCCACTATCCTAGATGTGAGCTCCTAGATGCGAGCCAGGAAATACAATATAAGACCTACTAATGACCCTAGATGCGAGCTGGAACCCTAGATGTGATGATGTGTTGACCAGATGTAAGCTAGGATACTAGATGTGAGCCAAGATACCAAATATGAGCAAGGAAATATAGGATGCAATTTTATGATGTCTCTGTCAGATTTGGCCAGTTTTGAAAAATTTGTCTTAGAGTGCGTGAAGTTCATTTGATTGCAGATTGCGTTCTGAGACCTGTCAGTGGGTGAAAAACACACGTGTACACCAAGGATTGAAGTTTGTTGCTTGTTTTGAAGGTGTTATCATTTTAATGATTTTCAGTTACATCAAGCAATGTTACATTGTTAAAGGGTGAACAAACACATCCTTATGCCCTATTTTCTAGGTGGAGGATGAAAATCCTTGTTCATTGACATAGGTACACACTTAAATGCTAATCAGAATATAGCCATCACCAAGCACACAATGGCTCTAGTCATGATGTTGTATTAGCCGACTCCAAATGCAAGTGAGGGAACGATATGATGAGTGTCTTGGGGTAATTAATTTTAGCTTTGCACAAGGATTATCACCCTTTCAGGGGTGAATTAGGAATTCTTTCAATTTAAGTGTTGCTTATGATTGGGAAATCCATTTGAAACCATCTCCCATAGCATTGCACAAGGAAAAATTGAGCCGTATAGCCCTATGAGTACTCAAATATGTGTAGTCTCACAAGAAAGATTCAAGTGGCTCCACTCTACACATACCCAAGCATGTTCAAGGAATAATGTCAAAATTTGAGGAACAAAACCGATTCCATCTTTCGAGGCTTTAGCCTATGAGGAAGCAACTATTTATAGTGAGTTGGAAGGATTGGTGTAAAACCTGTCCTCACTTGGGTCATTCCTAGGAGATTTTTTCCTCAACTGGCAGGCCCTCTACTATTAAATAAGTGTACAAAGGATTGGCGAGTGTAGGACATCTAGATTTCTGATTCTTCCTCTTCTGAAGAGCATACTCTCCTAATCCATTCCATTTTCTCCGAAAAAAATTCAATCAAACACTTCATTCCCTCAAGCAATATTGTGCTCGATTTAAGATGTTCCTATTTTAAGGAAAATAGAATGCTTGAAATTAAATTTGTATTGTTCAATTATCCACAATATTTAAATGATTTGCTTGTTCAGTTACTATCCTGAATTAGACAATGAGTTTGTTCAATTAGCCTAGAATGTTAAATGCTTTGACTGGTTGAATTACTAATTTCCAAAATGAAGTTTAAATGATGATATTTCTTGTTCATTCACCCCCAAATCCATCCATAAGTTTTTAACCAACGTCTAATTTTCTAATTTTCCTCAAGAGGCAAAGAGCATAATAATCTAGTTTACTTGACACATATTGAGAAAATGGTGTTAAGTTTGAAAGATTTGAAAAAGGGGTTAGTATTGAAATCAGTTAAATATCCCTGCAACCACACACATTAGAATTGTCTTCTTATCTCCTTCTTAGAAACCTGCAAGCACTTAGTTAGGCTGTCAAAATATCAAAATGACCACTAGTTAGGATGTTAGGCTTAGGCAATGAAATCCACAAAAAATTTCACCAGATGCAATCCAGGAAATCTAGTAAATGATATAGAAAACCAGATACAACCTTGTGTTACCAGATGCGATCTTCAAGTTACTAGATGCGACCTAGAACTGAAAATGACCCAGGAAATCCCAGATGTGAGCCTTGATTTCTATGGTGCGAGGGTGTATCCTGGATGCAATCTTCTGCTACAAGAAATGACTTTGGACTTGAAAACTGGGAGGATAGATTAGTGAAAAATAGAGCAAAAATCAGGCCATATCTAGAATCGAGCCCCATGGTGGGCGCTAGAAATGTGTGTGAAATAGTGCAGCTATTACCTGTGACATGACACTTCAATAGATAATTATATTAGTGGAAAACATAGTTAGATGAGCATATAAAGCACTAAAATCAACCTATTGCTTTCTAACTAATAAGAGTATGATAAGCAACATAACAACCCTTAGATTATGCTACTATCAGTGACATATATGACTTAGCATGAAAGGTTTGAGTTAAAACAAACTATTTAATCATTAAGCAATGCATATTAACTCTAGAAATGAAGATAACAACAATGCTTAAACATGAAAAACTAAATGAAACATGAATCTATATAAATCCTAATAGCATAACAATGCATTTTCAATCTAAAATGAAGGCTTATTTGTGCTCAAAAACCCCTTCTATTTATAGAAGAAATGAAGAGAGAGAGGGGGACAAGGTTCATTAATGGAGTTGAAAAACTCATTAATGAGGTGTAAAAGAAATAAATTCCAAAGGAATTTAAGAGGCATGAGATTAAGGAATCTCCATTAATGAGGCATTAATGAGAGCCTTTAAGAAGCATGGGAAGGGTGTAAGAGGCAAGCTTGAGAAGATGGACATAGAGGGAGTCACGCTTGAGAAAGTTGACTTTCTCAAGTGGGTTGAGTTCCTAATCACACCTTAATGGAATGTGACATCATTAGGAGGTGGGTTAGAATGGGATTAGGATTACGATTAGATTTAGCATAGGGTGAATAGGTTGGTATGGGTTTGAACCCAGGGTCAAGGTGGTTGAGGTAGGTTAGGTTAGGGGTTTAGGGAATATTAATGAAATGAATTATATTAAATATATTCATTCAAAAATAGAAATATTAATTATCTAAGCTTTTTATTGCTTTAGATAATTAATTAGGACTAAAGCCAATTAATTCAATTAATTTAGGCTCGAAGATAGGCTTTTTGCAAGTGATTTAGAATCATAGGGATTTATTTAGTTCCTTTTAAATTAATTACCTTAGCCAGATTATGATTTGAATTGATTGAATTGAATTGATTTGATTGGATTGGCTAAATTGATTAATGTAAATTAGTGATTAGATCACTTAAGAATTAAATCTGATTTGAATGAATTATGCCAGCTGATTAAAGAGTTGTCTGGGCATAATTGGGGGTATGATCACACTTAGGGAAAATAGGGTCTATGGTCAGAGCAGACCAAATCTAGGTGGTTACAAAAACAAGGAGAAATTAGATAAGGAAATAGATAAAGATGTGTAGAATCAGGCATAATATTTCGTAAGGCATGTATATTATGTAAGTATGAAGTATAATCTGAGGGGGAGTATGTTGTGTAATTAGGAAAAATTTTGTGGATGAAAATAAATGATAAGTGTGTTTTTTCCACTAATATCAAAGGGGGAGATTGTTGATCTCTAAGTTTTGTTGATCATTAGTGTCCCACACTTAGTTATTTATCCAGGCCGTTTAGCCGGTCATCACTATGGCTGAGCTATCCAATATAGGCTGAGCTATCTGAAATAGTAGTTGTTGAGAAGATAATGGTTGTCGAGTGACTCAACAATGAAGAAAAAGTTGATCATGTTCATGTTGAGCGCCAGAGTCTTAATGTTCTCAAGAAGACAGTTTTGACCTACATGTTAGGAATGACACAAAATTTAAGGTAAACTATTTTGGGCTGACTTGTTCATGCATTTAATGATTTCAACGAAGTTAATTATGCATTAATTATTTAATTCCAATGCGTGGCATGGAGCCAATCAGAAAATTGGAATTCCCAAGTGGCATAAGCATTTGATCTTGATCGTTGATCTAGATCTAGATGCCAAATTTGTAAATTATATTAAGATTGCTTCTTGACCTAATTTAGGTGAGAGTGAATACATAGAAGAAGAAGTGTATGCATACATGAGAGATGTACAAAGGGTTATTTTGAGAGAAGAAGCATAGATCTAGCAGAGTGAAAGAGCAGTGAACAATAGAGTAAAGACATATCAAATTATTAGATCAGAGAAGGTATTGGAAAGAGGAGATTTGTTATCAGCATCAAAGTGCATAATGAGGGATCAGTTCTTGAGACATTCTAACTAGTGTATCAGGTGAAATATTTTAACAGAGTGGTTCTCATAGACCTTTCTAAATCTATTAGCTGAGTGCTTACTTTGTTGTAAGTTTAAATCATTTTACAAGGTATATTGTAATGATCTATAGCTCTTAACCAGGCAGACCTTTAACTAGGTAGATTACATATTGTGATCAAACTTTGTAGCCCTAATAGGCACACTATATTTCTGTAGTAGTGAAGATTTATTTGGGTATCATCCCCACCCCAGCTTTACCTTATTGGGTTTCTGGGTTACCTAAATTCTATGTCTTGAATTATTTATTTACTATCATGGATGCTACTAGTTGTTAGATCAATTAAATTTATGTATGGTTGTGGATCAGTTTTGTTTTAAAGGATAAAAGTTTTAAGATTTGATTAACCCCCCTCTCAGTATCTTGCTTTCCCATATTGTATTTCCAATAGTCTAGAGGTGGAAGCTTTCAAATGGATCTCGGCTAGGGGCCATGTAAGCTTTGTTAGAAGTCTGAGGAGATTTTCATTCTTTTCTCTTTCCTCCTTCAACTTCTGGGCCTGTTTATCATATCGGGCCTCTACCTCCCAGGTTTCCTCTCTTACCAGGTTTAACTCTCCTTGCTTATCCCTCCTCCCTAGAGGCACCTTTGTGATTGTATAATCTTTGGCCTTTATCATCACTGCATCTGTATCTGGGGGAGGTGTTGCAATTGTTGCAACTGTGCTTCCTCCCAGACTGATCTAGAGGGTTTGGACGATACGGGCCTTCTTAGGCTTTTTGGCCTCTTGGTGCTAGGCCATCATCTCAGCCAAGGAGAGGGGAATGCTTGCTGCTAATGGGGCCTTTCTCTTTCTAGATTCCACCAGCCATTGTGGTGGCTGGTGTAGTTTTGTTGCCAAGGCCTGGGTGTTGGGGCTCCCTTCAGAGTCCGGCGATGCATTCCTAGTATCTGCAATTTCATCGAACTCTTTCTCCTTTTCCTATTCCTATTCCTACTCTCGGGAGGCCTCAGTGTCTTCTGCCCTGTTGGAATCCTTATCTGTGATGTTTTGTACCTCATCTCTATCAGCATCAGCATCACCTATATTATTGGGGATTTCCCCATCTTTCTCAGGATCTGTCGAATCGACATTTATATCTTCAGGGATTCTCCCCTCATCCTGCTGCTACTGTTGTTCTTCTTCGGTGTCATTTGTTGGGACATCCTTCTCTGTTGGAACATCCTTCAGAGGTGGCAGAGGTGTCTAGCCAATGTTTGAATGTTAGGCCTCTATGACCACCTTGCCAAATGTACTCTGAGGCACTTGGTCTCCCAGAGTAACCAAAGGTTTTTGGAGCGTGATGATTGGGAGTACGGTTGATCCAATGGGTCTGGTTTCCCCAGTCCTCAGTTTCTCATCATTTACTTACCTTGATTTTTCCTCGGTCCCTTGAACCAGTGTTTCCTCCTACTTAGCTTCCTTTTGTGCTTCTGGCTGGGTCTCCTACTCTATAGCAATTTCTTTTTTCGGGAGTTCTTCCTCGGTGGAGGTCCTTTCCTTCTCTTGGGTGGAAATTTCTTCCATCGCCTTCTCTAATTCCCCATGCAGGTTCATGAGCTCATCCATCTTGAAGATGTCATCAAAGTCATCATGTAGGGAGAGATCTCTAAAATATCATCCAGTTTGGGGGAGTCTGAACTAACTTCCACTGAGGGAACATTGGGAATGTCAGGGCCCATGTCTGTGCTTGGGGTAGGGTTAACCTTCTTCTTCTTCTTTCTTTATAATGGGGCCTCAGCATGCAAAATATCTGTAGACTCCACCTCAGCAAACATCTACCTACTCATAAGTGTTACCTATGTGTGTGTAAATGGGTACCTGTCAGAAACAACAAAAACACTCAATAGGTCATTGCATTAGCATAAATGGTTAGTTAAAATGTTAGAAACCACTAATATCGGCCTATTGCCTTCTAACTAGAAAGAGTGTAATAAATAACATATTTAGCCCTCAGAATATGC
>MU224636.1:1783408-1809697 GCA_018584345.1 Thuja plicata | reverse complement strand
AAAATCCAATTATCCAAAATGTTCACCTGGGTACAGACTTTCAAAAGCTCAAAGTAGGTCACTTACCAATTCTGCACTTGAAAACACAGGAAATCAGAGTTAATCACTATCAGAATGGTTCTTGAAAACTTATCATCTGATTTTATGAAGATCTGCAGACTAGAACATATGGAGTGTGTGACCACTGGAACACAGTACGAAAGGAATTTTCTCAATTGGGTGAATTGGTCAAAAGTTATAATATGTCAAACAGGGCTATTTAGATTTCGAGACAGGACAAAAATGCAGACAGTTCATGAACAACCAACTTTAGGAAGTATGAAAACTTATCAAAAGGATTTGGAAAGATCTGAGATTTAAAACATAAGCTCTCTGATATGCATGCTAAACATCCCCAAAGTGGCAAAATATGAAACTCAATAGGGTGTAAGATACTCAGAAGCAAAGTAGGCTCCAGATAGAAAATTAACAACTTAGCAAAATGCAGAATTAGGTGACCCCCTCAAAATGACTACTCCATAAACATGTCAGAACTGAAATTCAGGAGCTGGGACCCACTGCATACATCAAATGAAAGGCATAAAATCCTCTTCCAAATTTGTATCTCATAAAAATCATCTGGGCACCTTTTTCAATCACCCCAACTGAGCCTTCTTACACAAATTTTCTAGGGTACTGACTTTGCTTGTCTGAAAAATTCAACATGGTTACTCCAAATTTGTTCCAAATTTAGGAGTACCAACAGGTTACAAGACAAATTCCTATTTTTAGTTGAAGCATTTGGTTTAAGATCTTATAGACCAAGGCATAATTTAAGTAGAATCATATGTGGGTTCTTCTAATACCAATAATACCATTTTCAAAACTCCCTTGTTAGATCATGAGAAGGGGAAATCATCTAGTTTGAATTCAAATTCAAAGACTAATGTCAACTATACCTGAACTAGCCATGATTATACTATAAACTGATTTTATGATTCAGATGCACGTGTGTCCACTATTACCATCAGAGATAATATTCCTCAATGTGCAGTCACTACCTATCATACCAAGATTACTGTGCCTGGAGCACCTCCTAGAACCAAAGTGTCTTCTGAGTACAACCTTGTTGAACAAATTGGTAAAACCCCAGCACTGATTTCCATCCTTGATTTGTTGCACACATCTCCACAGCACAAGGAGATCCTTAAAAAATCCCTGAAAGACTCCATAGTTCCTAATGAAATTTATGTTGACTAATTTCAAGCCATGATAGGGAAATTTTGCACATCCCAACATGTTACCTTTTCAAAAAGCGATGTCCCACAAGATAGACTCAGTCATAATGACCCCTTACACCTTGAAGTTTTCATCCATGATTATAAGGTTAGACAAGTTATGATAGACGATGGAGGAGGACTTAAAATTTCTACCTTGAAGGTTGTTATTGGTCTTGCCTACACTAAAAGTGATATTGACCCATCCAGTAAAATCACAATAAAAACATATGATGACGTTTAGTGCTCTTCCAAAGGAGTCATTGTATTGCCTATAAGAATTAGTCTAGTTATTGAAAACACATTGCTACAAGTCCTGGACCTAGATATCCCTTACAAAATGATCTTGGGACGCCCTTGGATCCATGATATGAAGGAAATCCCCTCCACATATCATCAATGTCTAAATTTTTTCCACAATGGAGCTCAGATCACTGTTTCAGGAGATCCCAATCCTTTCTAGTTCTGTGCTAATTTGAGAGAAACCCTTGTACAATTGGTACCTACAAAAAGTGAAGAAAAATCAACCAATTATTCCAAGTATGCTGATAAATCCTCTCTCACTAAACTAGACAAAGGAAAGATGAAAATTGAGATAAAGGTTGCAGAGAGTATACCACGTCTCAAGCATTCACATTGGGAAATTACCTCTTTCTCCCAAATCTTATGGAAAACAACAACTATTGTAGAAAAAAAACCAAAGACCACCATGCAAGTTAATCCCTCTACTACATTTACAAGTCGGGGAGGGTTGCATGAAGAACACGTGTATGATAACACATCTTCCTTGATTTACAGAGATAAGAAAAAAAAAGAACAAGAACCCACTTAGATACCTATTGAGAAGTATGGACTAGGGTTCACAATAAAAATATTTACATTGGTGAAATGAATTTAGAAACATTCAAGAAAATGCATTGGTAGGTATACCACCAAATTTCACAACCTTTGCAACCTCCTCCTTGCTTGCACTAGGATGGAGGCTTTGTTAAAGCAGAGAATGAAATAAAGGATCGCACACCAAGTTTGATTGGTAGGTGTAATGCCAAATTCCACAACCTAGTCAAAACCTCATAGGTGGTGCATTGTTTTGAAGTCCCAGGTTGCGCATTGTTTTGAAGAAGAAGGATTATGCATGGTTTTTGGTGGCTGCGTGGGTATTTTAATATAAAAGATTTCAAAAAATTTATGCAAATGTAATTGGCAGGTGTAAAAAAAAATTCCACAACCTTTCCAAAGACCTCCCTGTCGTGCCATGGATAAAGAGGGAGCTGCACGTGGTTTTTAGAAGACACGCATGTTTTTTTAAAAGGATATATGCATGGGTGTTTGAAAGCAGAGGCTACGCATGGAATGATAGGTACATGAGCTGCTTGAAAAATGTTTAATAGCCTACACAGGTATAAATGAACATGGAAGCTTAGACAAGGCACATGTGTGATGTTTTTATTCATAGAAATGTTAAACCATATATCCCACATGCATGAGAGAGTGGGGTTTTTAAATGTTTATATAGAATAATGCTCATAGGGAAATATGAAGAAAAGAGCTAGAGTCTTGGTGACCGCACATGCTTGGGAACGTTGGAGGGTTCCATCTACATGGTCAGGCATAGGATTTAAAATTTCTTTGGGATTTATCCCACATTAACTAGAAGGTCGGAGATATAAATGTTTATAACAAAGAACACTTACATAATGTTTATAACAAAGAGCACTTACATAATATTTAAAATTTCTTTGAAATTTATCCCACATTAACTAGAAGGTCAGAGATACCAATGTTTATAATGAAGAACACTTACATAATGTTTATAATGAAGAGCACTTACATAATATTATAATTTTTATAACAAAGAGCAAGTATATGATTTAAAATTTGTTTGGGATTTATCCCACATTTAGAAGATTAGAGTGTTTATAATGAAGAGCACTTACATAATATTATAATGTTTATAACGAAGAGTACTTACATAATATTGTGAAGAGATGATCATAGGATTTAAAATTTCTTTGGGATTTATCCCACATTCATTTATTTGGAATTCATCCCACCTTCTGGTGAAGGTGGGAGATATCAATGTTTATAAGGAAGAGAACTTACATAATGTTGTGAAGAGAAGATCCCATAGGCTCTTGGTGACCACTTGTGGTTGGACATGCCTAGCTAGGTGTGCAACCTTGGTAGATGAAAAAATGGTTTTGGTGGGGCCCGCACAGGTGAGGTGGCAGTGACATGGTGGAGGAGATCATCAGATGTGCACAAATCTCAAGGCATATAAGATCAATGGAAAGTGATGAACCAAGTTACATACGATGAACCAAGATCAGATTGACGATAGATGCAATGCCTTAACCCCCAAAGATGTGTGGATGATATCATGGAGGCATTCTGCATGCGCAACACATGGTAGGACCAACACCGGGGCACATAGGTGGAAGGTGATGTGGAAGGCTTGCAACAAAGGATTTTTAGATGGGCATAAATACCAAGGTAAGATCAATGGCTAGCACAATGGCTTAAAGGGAAAAGATGCTCAAAGGTTATCATCAAGGCATTACACCCAACTGAGATGTGGAAATCTGATAGGTTGCAGGCCTAGGCAGAGGAGGGTGATGTAGGAGCTCAAGTGGACTTTAGAGTCAATTAGAATGTGACAAGTGGCAAAATCTGGTGGGTGTGCTCCAAAAAGGAGGATTAATGTACATAAAGTATTAATTCAAGGGTTAAATAACACATTTTAAAATCAAAAACTGCATTGCACATGTATAATGATTACACAGGTATAATGAAAGGAAATAAATGATTAAGATGCAAAAGGCCCACCACCATAACCCTCCTCTACCTAGGCCCGCCACCTTGGTAGATGACAAAATGGTTTTGGTGGGGCCCACATAGGTTAGGTGGCGGTGACACGTGGTGGATGAGACCATCAGATGTGCACAAATCCCAAGGTATAGAAGATCAATGGAAAGTGATGAACCAAGATCAGATGCAATGAACCAAGATCAGATCGATGGTAGGTGCAATGCATTAACCCCCAAAGATGCATGGATGATATCATGGAGGCATTCCGCATGCGCACCACGTGGCAGGACCAACACTTGGGCACACAGGTGGAAGGTGACATGACAGGTTTGTAGTAAAGGATTTTTAGATGGACATAGATCCCAAGGTAAGATTGATGGCTGGCGTAATGGCTTGAAGGGAAAAGATGCTTGAAGGTTATCATCAAGGAATTTCACCCAGCTGACATGTGGAAATCTGATAGGTGACAGGCCTAGGAAGAGGAGGGTGATGCAGGAGCTCAAGTGGACTTTAGAGCCAATTAAAATGTGCCAAGTGGAAAAATCTAGTGGCTGTGCTACAAAAAGGAGGATTAATGTGTAGAAAAGTATTAATTCAAGGGTTAAATAGCACAATTTAAAATCATAAATTGCATTGCACAGGTATAATGATTGCACATGTATAATAAAAGGAAATAAATGATTAAGATGCAAAAGGCCCGGCACCAGCACCCTCCTCTAACTAGGCCGGCCAACTTGGTAGATGACAAAATGGTTTTGGTGGGGCACGCACAAGTGAGGTGACAGTGACATGTGGTGGAGGAGACCATTGGATGTGCACAAATCCAAAGGTGTAGAAGATCAATGGCAAGCGATGAACCAATATTAGACATGATGAACCAAGATAAGATCGATGGTAGGTGCAATTCCTTAACCCCCAAAGATGCGCTGACAATGCCATGGATTCATTCTACATGCGCAACATGTGGTAGGACCAACAATAGGGAAAATAGGTGGAAGGTGATGTGGCAAGCTTGCAACAAAGGCTTTTTAGATGGGCATAGATCCTAAGGTAAGATTGATGGCTTGCACAATGGCTTGAAAGGCAAAGATGCTCAAAGGTTATTATCAAGGCATTGCACCCAACTGACATGTGGAAATTCTATAGGTGGTGGGCCTAGGTAGAGGAGGGTGATGCAGGAGCTCAGGTGGACTTTAGAGCCAATTAGAATGTGAGAAGTGGAAAAATCTTGTGGGTGTGCTCCAAAAAGGAGGATTAATGTGCAGAAAAGTATTAATTCAAGGGTTAAATAACACAGTTTAAAATCACAAATTGCATTGCACATGTATAATGATTTCATAGGTATAATGAAAAGAAATAAAAAATTAAGATGAAAAAGGATTAATGCTATTTAAAATTGTACAAACTTACGGAAATAAATCAGTACAGAGCATTGAAATTAGTATTATTTTCAAAATATAAACAAGGTATTCATGTGAGAATCTCCAGATTTCCAAGTGCATAACAGAGCATTAAATGAATCAAAATTTTCAAGAGGATGGATGAAAATCATATTAGATTTTGGTGGTTGAAGAAATATTATGGAAAGAGGACAGGTGGAAATTTTAGGAGAGATCTATCTTTCCCTCTTCTATATCTTTCTTTTCTTTTCATTGTAATGGGGTTCCAATTTTTGGTCTCCACAAAGAGTTTGAACTGGATTTGGTTCCATGAGGTTCCAGTTCTTTTGGTTCCATTAGGGATGTAGTTTATTGATTGTATTAGAGGTGTGTTAATACAAAATATAAATTCTCTAGTCTTTTACAGTTTATTTAAGTGGTGTATGTATGATTACAAATTTGTATACAGGAGTATGATTCCTCACACTTAATACAAATATTCAGATTTCAATCTCTCCTTCAGGTTTAATCTCATGAGTTATGAATTTTCTAATTCATTAGCATAGAGCTTAACTATGTATGTGTTGTTATCTCTGATTTTTGATGTGGATCAAATTAAATAATGCTCTGAGTAAAACAGAGATTTATTTTGGTAAGCACTAGGGTCTTATAAGAAGTATGGGTTTGGGATAATTGTATTTATGGCTTGGAATATTTAACATTAGTTGATTGTTGTATTTCTAAATTTTCCTCAAGGATATTGCCCAATGGATAAGGCACTGGTCAGTGATTAGTATCTTCCATAATGATGCATGTCTGGTTAGGTCTTGGCTATCTTCTACAAACTTAAATATAAAATCTGATACATCCTATGTTTTCATGAGTTTGTTGTTTTCTACCTATCTCATGTTCCACTTCATGGTCAATGTTAAATGGGTAATTAACCTGTTACCTAGTATCTCCTGGTTGTGTTGAGCTTGTGTGAGATTTCTACTTGATTAATGCCACACAAAATATTTGAAGGCATTAAAGGGTGTCCCTCCTTGGTTTTTCAGAACCTAAAGTGTAGAAGGATGGTTATGCATCCTTGTTAGTTAGTCCTTTTCATTCCATTCTTAAATAGTTTGAGTTGTATTTCTCTTAAAGATCTATTGCAAAATGAAAAGGGTGTTGTCCAGTAGTTCCAACATAAAAAAGAACCAACAAATTGTAGTAGTCTTGGTGTACAAAAACAAGGAATTATTGAGCCCATCACTATACAAGGATGATCTACCAATTTGGGGCTTGTAATTAAACATTTAAAAAATGGCTCTTCGAATGCTAAGTTGACCTCATGCAAAAAAGTGGATGCTTTAAATGATGACAAGGCATCTAAGGATACCCACCCTGAAACTACTGATTCCAATGAATGGTATTGGAATTCTATTCTTCCAGCTCATATGAGTTTGACAATATCTTTCCTGGTCCTAATGACCTTCTTGTCAAGGATAAACATGTTGAGGACACTCCCCCCCAATAATTGTCCTGATCCATGGGCCAAAATTTTCTAGGATCCTAGTCTTGAACCTTCTGAAGATGAAGCCACTAACACTAATGAGACTGATATTTATATTTTTTCCCTTACACCTGGATTCCAAAATATATGCAACACCAACAATGACATCCCTTTAATTTACCCCGATCTTATAGATTAGGATCAACAAGGACCACCGAGCTTCAATTACTTTGAAAATGGTGAAGAAATAGAGGAATTATTTGAGCTCTAAGAAAGAATGCCATATGGAAATGATAAAGTAGGATTATCCATTGATATTGATGCCACAACATATTTTGTGGATTCAACTCCATATTCTAGTCGCAAAAGTAAAAATAAAATAAAAAGGAAAAAGTGAAAAAGAATAAGTCTTCTGGTGAAAATCAAAAGGTGTCATTAGATCATATGAAAGTAAAAATAAAGGATGTATCCAAGCGTGAAAACCTCTTTAAGGCACCCAAGGATGGGAGATTGGATATAACCCCATAGAAAGAGAAGTTAACACTGATAATTGAGATGATAGAGAAAATCAATTTGGGTACACCAAAAAACCCTAAAATCATACACTTTGCGGCTTCACTATCTAAAAAAGAGAAAGATGAATTTGTCTGATTCTTCTTGGAGAGAAAAACCAAATTTGAATGGTCATATGCAGATATGCCTAGTTTAGATCTAGAATTAGTTCTTCATCACTTACTGCTGAAACCAATGAAGAAAAAGTTGAGAAAAATGCATCCTTAAGTAGCTCTCCTAGTAAAAGTAGAATTGAAAAAAATACTAGATGCTAGTTTCATTAGGCCAATCAACTATGCAGATTGAATTTCCAACTTAGTCCCTATTAGAAAATACACTTGGAGCATCTGCATATGCACAAATATTTGGGACTTGAATAAAGCATGCCCTAAAGATGACTTTCCATTGCCAAATATTGACATGATAGTAGAAATAACAAAAAGATACGAGGTTCTATCATCGATGGATCACTTATCTAGTTATAATCAAATCATAATTGATCTTGATGATCAACCCAAGATAAATTTCACATGTGCTTTGGGAACATACTATTGGAATTTTACGCCCTTCGGTCTCAAGAATGCTAGAGTGACTTATCAGAGAGAAATGACTATTATATTCCATGATTTTATGCATATACTGATGGAATATTATGTTGATGATCTACTATGAAAATATCTCACAATTGCATTGTATCAAAGAGAGGCAAAATGTAGACACTAAAAAATGGTTCATGCCTGTGGGCCTATTCTGTTAATATTTTTGGCATTACAATTGAAACATTATTTTGCATTCTAATTATTCCTCTATGTTTTGCATATGACCTTCATTATATGACAACATTGTGTCATTCATCATTAATTGAACATTGCAAATTGTTCAATTAATTATTCATTTCTCTCTCTTTTTGGCCGAACCGATCAAGTTTCCCAAATGATCCTATCCAATCATAATCGATCCTAAATCTTCCAAAAATTATCTTGAATGTTCCTAAATGTTCCTTAATATTCCTAAACCATGTTAAGTCTTCCTGAATTAGTCCAAATCTATTTAGAGTCATTCCAACCTCTTTTGATCTTTTCTAGAGCATTGCCAAATATCATTGATGCCTAGTTGAATCACTTTTAATTCAGTTTCCATCATGTCAAATCCTATCAATCTTATCATCATTTGCTCAATATCTTTCAGAATTTAGTCCAAGACATTGTCCAAGCTCATCAATGCCTCATCATCATGTTAATCCATATTTTGTTGATAGTATTGTTAGAGTTTATTGATTCTATCATTGTCAACCTTGTCCAAGGCATTGTCAAAGTTCATCGATGCCTCATCATCTTCAGTTTAGGAGAATTGTCAAAGTTCATTGATGTCTCCTTACTGTCTTTAGTCCCTTCAATAAAATTTTCAAAGTTCATCAATGTTATTATGTCTTTTTAATCATTGTCTCGAGTGCATTGTCAAAGATCATCAGTGTCTCGCCTTTTCCTGAATCATTCTGGAACCATCAAAATTTTCCTAATCCTTGTCAAGGTTGTCAAACTAAAATCAATCTTTTGTCATTATCATTTAATTCGGTCAATAATAAATTAAATTTTTCCCCTTGGGATGAATAAACCATAGTTCATCTCTTTGTCTTGTTTGTATAAATAAATTAAGTTTATTTATTCCCTCTATTGTAAGTCTCCATAATTAATTAATGACCTATTAATTAATTAGCTAATTTTAAAGTTTATGGAATTTTTAATTTCATAAATAATAATTCCCCTTTTGTGAGGAATATGAATTTATTAATTGCATTAATTTCTCATAAATCCACTTCACTCTTCCTCTTCCTCTTTTTGAGCCTCCGCCTCCTATTAGTTAGCTTCACCTCTTACACCTTCCCTTCACATTTCTTACATCTTTCCACCCACTAATCTGGCCTCCATTGTGTCATAATTTGTCATAATTATGACATATTTCCCTCTTCTTTTTACCAAGTTTCATAATTGATGCAAATTTCCAATTTGCAAATATTATTACTAATTTTGCAATTTGAGCTTTCATCTCCTATAAATTGAGCTCATTTTGTCTTCTTTTGGCTAACCACTATCTACTAGAATTCTTGCTATCAACTTGTGTTTTCAAATCTTTGTGCAATTGCGTCATTGGCAAAGAGAAATGTCAAATCCACTCAATGGATAAGAAAGGAGAATATTTGAGCTTTAATTGAAGGGAGTTTTATGTTTATTTGTATATGTTTTGAACTCTTATTTAAATGGATTTAATGGAAGATTAGATAGGTTTGCATATTGTGTAGGGTTTTGTGGTTACTCTTGATATGCATTCTATGCCTTTTTCTGGTCTTACAACATCTAATCACTTACACTTTGCATCCATTAGCATTTAGCTTTGAGAATTCTTAATTAGAATCATAATGGAAATTTGAATTTAGCATAGTTCCTCATCAAGATCTTGCATCTTATATCAAATTGTGCCTCAATTAAATTAACATCATTCATCATTTATAATTTCTCATTTTCTAAGTTGTCACTAGAATCTCTAATGAAACTAAGAGAAATAATCCTTGGAACTATAGATAAATGTGTTAGGATTGAGTAATAATGAGAGGAGGGGTGAATCAATATTACAACACTTTAAATTAAACTTAAACCAATTCCAAATAAACCATAAGATTTCTAAAATGAAAAGAACATAATAAAATAGTACACAACTCATAACACCATTATTTGTCATCGAGGAAACCTTGGCCAAGGGAAAACCCCGGTGGGGATGGTACCCACAAGAATGCACTAAAGTATAATGTCCCTATTAGGAGACCTATCCCTATTAGGAGCCGAGTATTACATAGTACATTTCCTTGTTAAAGGTATAAAACACCATGTTAGGTGTATATTAAGCTTACAAATATTACAACCAATACATTTGTTACAAAGTGTTCTCTGTAATGAACAAAAACAAGCATCTTCAATGCTTAGATAGTTCTAGTTGTAGCTCTCAATAATATTTGTCAACTTTTGATCTGGCATATGCCATCAATAATCTCTAACATCACTTTCACATCTTCACTTTACAAAATGTTCTTCATATATATGTGTTCCATCATTTAGTCGGCTCTCAAATACACTATAAAATATAATAAATACTTATACAAAAATAAATACAATACCAATGACCTTGTACTACCAAAGTATAGGTAATCCACAATAATAATACAACTTAGTAAGTATGGATTCTATCTTATACTCCCTCAATCATCGCGACTGTTCATCTGCTCTGTTTCACTGTTCCATTATCTTCACATGTCTTCAAAACACTCTAACTCTCCGTGATCAACACAAAAACACAAGCAACCTTAAATAAAGGTCATACATATCCCAATTTGTCTTCCTCTAAGATTTCAAGTCATCAACTATCATATACGATTTTTGCTGTCCAAAATAGTACTACTATACTCTGTACTTCTGTTTCTATAGTTTGTCATTTCAAGACTGTATCTCCAAAACTATACTTAACCCCAAGAGATAATCATATCAGATGTGTTTCCATAAATGAAAACCCTCAAGTGTCCCATAACACTCCAAAAACATCACTTGCCAACAATCTCTCCCTTTGGAATTGATGGCAGCACTTAGCAAAAAATGACTATGTTAGGATTAAGTTATACTGAGAGAGAGGAGGGGTGGTGAATCAATATTACAACACTTTATATCAAAATTAAACCAATTCCAAATAAACCATAAGCTTTCTAAAATGCAAAGAACATAAACAAATAACACATAACTCATAACACCATTATTTGTTGTCAAGGAAACCCTGGCCAAGAGAAAACCCCGGTGGGGATGGTACCCACCATGCACTAAAGTATAATGTCCCTGTTAGGAGAACTCTCTCTGTAAGGAGATAAATATTACATAGTACATTTCCTTGTTAAAGGAATAACAACCCTGTTAAAGATATACAACACCCTGTTAGGGGCCAACTGAGCTTACAACTCTTACAACAAAACTTCTATTACAAAGTGTTGTCATTAATGAACAAAAACAAGCATCTTCAATGCTTAGATAGTTCTGGTCATAGTTCTTCAGTGATCTTTGTCATCCTCTACTTTGACATTCTCATACATACATACACATATACATTTTCTCATCCATGATACTTCACTTTACAAAAAAGTCTTCATATATATCTTTCTCAACATCAAGTTGGCTCTGTTAACATTATCACATAGTCGGCTCTCAATACACAAATAAATAATGTAAATATAAAATACAAAGTATTCAATCTTACATAACCAAAATATAGGCTATCCAAAATTATAATCCAACTTAGCTTTCCAGGAGTCCACACCATACTCCTTAATCATCGCTACAATTTAACTACTTTGTTACATTGTTTTGTTGTCTTCGCTTTTCTTCAAATCTCTCTAACTCACTCTAACTGACAATAAAACTAAATTGATCTTAGGTGGAGTTCATACATTACCCATAGTATCTTTAACTAAGCTCATAATTCACAAATTTTTGTAATTGATATTTGATACCCAAAACAATACTGTCATACTCTGTATTTCTACTTCTATACTTAGTCATTTTTAAGACTATATCTCCAAAATTGAACTTCATTCCAAGCGATCAATATACCAAATGTTTCCATAAATGAAAACCCATAAGTGTCTCACATCATACAAAAATCATCACTTTCCAACAATCTCTCCCTTTGGCATTGATGGCAACACTTAAAGAAAAATAACTAGTGTCCCAACTCACTGTCCTCTTTTTTTTCTTTTCTTTCATATATATATATATATATATATATATATATATAATTTTCTACTAACTCATTTTTCTTCTCTTCTCCCCCTTTAACAACAATGACAAAGGTGCATCCAAAATTTACAAAATTGTAGGATTTCAGTGTTTGCTCACTAGTTTGAGTACATCCTGGAAGGTGTCTTCCATGATCTTCACTTTAGTGCTCCATGAATAAATCAACAACTGACTAACATGAATGATTCCATTGAGTGCACAAGATGATTCCTCTGCAGATTTTAACTTTGTAGGCATACAATGTGTCAATGACTCTGCAGTCTTCTCCACATCATATAATTGAACTTCAAGAATTGATAGTTTAGGAGTGATTAAACTCTTCACCAAATCAAATCTTTTCATGAATCTCCCTTTATCAATATCCAATACATTCATCTTCTCATAAGTATTTTTTATTTCCCTATCCATCTCTAATAAAGATGGTGAGGAGGTCTCACAACTGTCGATCATTCTATTCACTAAAGCCTTTCCTTTGCCATAATATCTTCAATGTTTTGAATATGTTTGATAGGATTTATAAAATGGTTGTATAGTATCCTTCCATGTGTGACATAGTTTCTGGCCTTAGTTGTAGCTACTCTCAGAATGCCCAAGTCCCATGAGATAGACTAGCAAGCTTCCTTAAAATTCTTCTCTAGATAACTCTTCTCGGCCTTCTCTTCAACAACATTCACTAAAGATTCATAGTGACTGTCAAAATCATCTAGTGTCAATCTCAGATTCTCTACTTAATCCTTTCCTTGAAATATAATAGGTACATGGAGGAGTTTGTTCACTGTATTGACTTCCCTAGTAATCACTTTAGATCTTTTATCTCCTTTCTGCTCAGATATTTCCTTATCTTTAGAGAATGCAATGAAAGATAGTCTCATCAACTCATCCTCATCCACACTGTCAACATCAGTACTCAAAGTTCTATCCATACTTTCCAACAATAGATTAGTAGATGTAATAGGTTCATGTTTGACCTTATCTCTTGTCTCTTTCTCTTTTTTTGTCTCTGTCTCAATTCTCTGTTCAGTCTCAATTTTCTGCTCTTCCTCCTTTTTTCTTCCTTTTCCTGTTCTTCTTCTTTCTGTTCTTCCTTCTCCTCTACAATTATGTTGTCAATACTTGCTGCAAATGGGTCCTTCTCATCAAGCTATGTTTCAAGGGTCATAGGCACACCAAGAACATACAAATATGGTTGCATTATATCTTCTCTCATCTCAACATTCACCTCAGTTGTCTTAGAACATTCACCAATTCCTATAGTTGTAGGTGTAGTATTTTTAGGAAGTGGAGTCTTCTTAGGAATATTGTTCATTAGTATATGATCTAATTCCTTTTGAGTCTCCTCTAAGACTTCTTCATACTTTCTTCCCATAATTTCACCAATCTATCCTTAGTCCTCAATAGGGGTTTGAGTGCATTAAGTATTCTTTCTCTTTCTTGTATTGAAACTACTGGTAGCATGTCATCAATAGCTTGATTCCTAATAGTCTCATCTTCAATGTGTGCAAGTTGTTTCCTTACTTCCAGTCTACCATATAGCTCCTCAGGTATACTTCACTCTAACTCTAGTAGATTCTTCTTGAAAATAACTAAGTAATTTACCATAATATCTTCAATATTAAGTTTATCTGATTCCTCATACCTATCATAGTACTTGTTCATTGAAACAAGCTTCCCTTGCTTAATATCTCTCTTTTCAATCATCTTGAAGTCAAGTTTTCACACTTGTCTGTAACTAGTGGTCTCTTTTTATGCTCTCTTCTCTTCTCCTTCATACCTCTGTTGCTTAGGAGGTGAATCTGATTTAGTGGATCTAGTGCTTCTTCGAGGTACAATCTTTACTGCATCTTCTTGTGATGTCTTCAATGATGGTGAAGGGGTGGTAACATCAATAATTATAGAAGCTGGACTAGTTACCTACTCAATCTCTAGAGGTGGAAGGGCTGTAGTAACAATACTTGTCAATCCTGAAGATTTCTCTTCTATCTTCTTCTTTATGTCTCTCAACTCTTCTTTATTCAAACCTTCCTTAGTTCCACAGTCATAAAAATGTTATCTAATTTTCTTTTCCTCATGCCTTTGGTCTTCCCTTCTCTGACTTCTGCTGAATTTTCCTCATAGGTTCCCAATCTCTCCTTAGATGTATCTACTTCAGATTCCAACACATGTTCAATCTACATAGCTAGGACTTCTGAGCTAACTTCATAGCCCATAGGGTAACACCATTTCTTCCTAGGTATAACTACCTCAAAACACACACAGTCTATTTCAACCATAAAAAAAATTGTATCCTTGTATTTTTCAACTAATTCTTTAAGAATTATGACTCTTTTCTTCATTTTCCTATGAAGAATCATGATCATGCCAAATAGTTCACCATCAACCTATGTGCTATTTTGTCTTCTGTAGCTCTCATAAATCTGAATACCAACAGGTATCCCTTTTCTTCATCCACCTGGGAGCATGCCTGGAAACTTGTGCTCAATGTGGATATACATATGCATTAAAAGTGAGCCAAATCAAAAGGTTCTAGATTTATCCTTCTTGATTAGTTTAAAATTCTCCAAAAATTGTTGTTCCAGAACCTCTCATAGGTTATAAGTAGTGTTTTATTTCACCATTCTGCAGGCCATCATGGTAACACCTACATATACTAAATTAGGTCTACTTTTGTAGTAGAATTTGTATCCAAGTATCATCACAATCAATCTGACATCTAGTAAGAATATATCATTCACTGTCATAGCTCGTATGTCCCATTTTGAATGTGTTAAAAACTTACATTACCCAATACTATCCAGTAAGTCATAAATCTTGTGATCACAAAATATGCATCATCCGATGTTGTGCTCTTAGATATAAGTTCCATGATGTTGAAAAATATCATACCTAACCTTTCTAGAGCTTAATCCACATAATCAAGGGCTGGATATATTCTATTTTTCTCATCGAATGCTCCCCCTAAGGCAATGCTTAGCCAATTAGGTCGATTCTTCTTTTCTAGCATCAGGCAAAGATCAAGCAGCATCTACTGTCTCTTCCTGAACCAATACATCATTAGACTCTTTGACTCTCCATACTTTACCACTATTGTTATCTTCTGATTTCTTTAAAAAATTGTCTAAATCACTCTTGTATTCTGTAAGAATCTAACCAGTATTACTGTCATTCCTCTTTGTATCTATAGGAGGTGGTGCTCTTTTGTTATTTAATCCATTATACCTGTAAAACTTCACTATATGACCTGGATTGTTACATTTGTAGCATATAGGAGGTTTACTCTATTGATTAACTTTCAATTTACAATTCCTTGCAATGTTTCCAAGGTTGTTGCATTTGTAACATGTGACTTTAGCTTTTGGTTCTCCTCTATTGTTGTCTTATCTGTATCTAATTTGATTAGGTTTTCTACATTCTTCTTTCTTGTGCCCATATGCATTGCAATTAAAAACAATCATAACAATTTCTAAAAGGGGTATTACCTTTGCAATTTATTTTCATGTGTCCAAACTTGTTGCATCCAAAACATCAACCTCTGAAAGGTCTGATGTGTTCTTTAGGTTCTTCAAGAATAGGTTTTTCTGCATCAATCTTTGCATCAGATTTTTCTTCTTGATTCTTAAAACATTCAGCTTCATTGAAGCCAATACCAGTCATATCACCTTTAGGTTTCTGTCTGTCTCTCTCTACATCGATCAAGTCACTGCTCATGTGAAGTTTCTCAATGTGTTTCTTTGCCTCAACAAGTTCACCCTTTATGATCTGATATATTTCTCCACTTCTAGATACTTGTCCATGTAATGGTCAATGTCAATCTTTATTTGTCCCATCAGAGTATTAGCATCTTTCAAATCTTCTTTAGTCTTGATCTTAACATTATTTTCTTGTTGAATTTCTTTAGCCATCATTTCATTCTCAAGCTTCAAAGTATCATTATATTGTTCAAGTTTCTTTATCTGATCTAAATTATCATTGTCTGAATCATCTTTTATCTAAACCATAAGATATTGTCTCTGATTTCTACAAATTTCAAGCTGATCCTTAAGTTTCTTGATGAATCCCCCAGCTCTCCTTAAGTTGAATCTCAAGTCACCATTTTCTTCTTTTTCTTTATTAAGGTCTTCAAGTGTTGCTTCAAAGTTCTCTTGTAAATTTTATGAATCCATTCTGATCGCCCTTAAGTTGTTAGACTTTCTCACCAAGGGCCAAAAGCTCAGATACCAATTGTTAGGATTAAGTAATACTGAGAGGGGGGTGAATCATTATTACAACACTTTATATAAAAAATTAAACCAATTCCAAATAAACCATAAGCTTGCTGAAATGAAAATAACATAAACTAATAACATATAACTCATAACACCATTATTTGTTGTTGAGGAAACCTTGGCCAAGGGAAAACCCCACTGGGGATGGTACCCACAAGCATGCACTAAAGTATAATGTCCTTGTTAGGAGACCTAGCCCTATTATGAGCTGAATATTATATAGTACATTTCCTTGTTAAAGGAATAACAACCCTATTAAGGGTATACAACACCCTGATAGGGGTCAACTGAGCTTACAACTCTTACAACAAAACTTTTTCTACAAAGTGTTCTCACTAATGAACAAAAAAAAAGCATCTTCAATTCTTAGATAGTTCTAGTCATAGTTCTTCAATGATTTATGTCATCCTCGGCTCTTCCAATTGCATACATACATACACACATACATTTTATCATCCATCATACTTCACTTTACAAATTTTTTTTCATATAAGTCTTCATATATATATATATATATATATATATATATATATATATATATATATATCAACATGATGTCGGCTCTCTTGACATTATCACATAGTCAACTCTTAATACACAAATAAATAATGTAAAGAGAAAATACAAAGTTAGTGCTCCTACATAACCAAAATATAGGTTATCCAAAATTATAATCCAACTTAGCTTTCCAAGAGTCCACACCATACTCCTTAAATCATCACTACAATTTAACTACTTTGTTACGCTATTTTGTTGTCTTCTCTTGTCTTCAAATCTCTCTAACTCACTGTAATCAAAACAAAAACTAAATCAATATTAGGTGGATTTCATACACACTGCATAATATCTTCCACTTAGCTCACAAGTCATAACTCATTGTGCATGATCTTTGATACCCGAAACAATATTGTCATACTCTGTATTTATGCTTTTGTACTGTCATTTTGAAGACTGTATCTCCAAAATTGAACTTCATTTCGAGCGATCAATATACTAGATATGTTGCCATAAATGAAAACCCATAAGTGTCTTATATCATACAAAAATCATCATTTTCCAATAGACTAAGTGTCCCAACAAACACTAACTATTCCCTTCTCATTTCCTCTAATGAACTTTTACTTTTCTCTTCTTCTCTTCTTTTTTTCTTCTCTTCTCTCCCTTTGAAAACAATGAAAAAGGTATACCCAAAATTTACAAAAAAAAAAAACAATGTAGAATTTAGTGCTTTCTCACCATTTTTAGAACATCTTGGAAGGAATCTTCCAATATCTTCACTTCTTCATTCCATGACTCAATCAACAAGTGACTAACATGCATAAGTCCATTCAATGCATATGATTAAGTCTCTTCTACTTTTAACTCCGTGGGCATAGAATTGGTCAATAAATAGGTATTATTCTCCATATTAGATAGATGAACTTGAAGAATTGATAGCTTGGGAGTGATTATAATCTTCAACAAACCAAATCTTGTCATTACTCTCCCTTTTTCTATATCCAAGACATTCAAATTATTAAAAATATTTGATACCTCTCTGTCCATCTCCAATACAGATTGTGAAGAGGTCTCAATTGTCCATCATGCTATCCAGAGTAGCCCTATCCTTCACCATAATGCCTTCAATATTCTGAATGTGTCTTATAGGGTTTATACAATATTTTTATAACATCCTTCCATGTGTGACACAACTTTTGGCCTTTGATTTAGTTGATCTCTGAATGCCCAAGTCCCATGAAATAGACTAGCATACTTACTTCAAATTCTTCTCTAGATATATTATCTCTACCTTCTCTTTAGAGATCTTTGCTAAGGACTCATAGTGACTATGAAAATCATCTAGTTCCATTTTCATATTCTCTACATCATATTTTCATTGAAAAATTATAGGTACTGGATGTAGTTAATTCACAGTGTGAACTACTCTAGTAATTACCTTAGCCTTTTTATCTCCTTTCTACTCAGATCTTTCTTTTTCCTTTGTGAATGCAATGAAGGATAGTCTCATTAGTTCATCCTAATCCATATTGTCAACATGTTTTCTTACAAACTTATCCTTTCTTTCCAACAATATAATAATAGATATGTTAATTCCATGCTTTACTTCAACTATTGCCTCTTCTACTTTTGTTGTATCTATCTCTTCTCTCTATTCTAATTCTTCTTTCTTCTCTTCCTCTTTCTATTTTTCCTCTTTCTTTCCTTCTTAATATGTCACTATATTGTCAATTTTTCCTTCAAATGGGTCTTTTTCATCAAGTGAAGTGTCAAGGGTCATAGGCACACCAACAACAAAGAAATTTGGTTTCTTGTCAGTACTCACTTTGCTTTTCTTAATATTTGCCTCAAATGACTTAGAGCTCCCTCCAATTCCTATAGGTGCAGGCATAGTATGTTTAGGAGGTGAAGTTTTATCAGGAATATTGCTCATAATATTGAAGTTTTCTCTATTGCCTTTTGATTATCTTCAATGACTTCATCATATTTTTTGCCCATAATTTTCACTAATCTTGCTTTAGTTCTCAACAAAGGTTTGAGTTACTCAAGTACTCTCTCTCTCTCTCTCTCTCTCTCTCTCTCTCTATCTCTCCTATACAGAAACTACTGGCAACATATCCTCAATAGATTGAATCCTAATTTCCTCATCTTCTGTATGTGCAAGTTATTTTCTAATCTCTAGTTTACTATACAATTCCTCAGGTATACTGCTCTCTATCTCTAATAGGTTCTTCTTGAAAACAAGTAGATATTCATTTACCATATCCCCTATCAAGACTTGATTACAAGATTCATACCTCTCATAGTATCTTCTTAATGTGTTTAGGTTTCCATCTCTTACAATCCTTTTCTATAGTACCTTCATGTCTAGTTTCCATAGTTGTCTTACATTGGTGGTTTCTTTTTCAACTTTCTTATTAGCTTCCACTTTAACCTTTTTCTTCTTAGGGATATTTGGTTTGGTTGATTTAGTGGTTCTTCTTGGTATGCTCATAGGTGTCTCTTCTAATGCTTTCTTCTCAGGTGTGTTGGATAGGTCAATAACAGTAGAAGTGGGACTTACTATGTTTTTTTCTTTAGAAGATGGAGGGGCTAAAATTCCAATGGTCACTAATTCAGAAGCACCTTCAGTCATCTTAGTCCTTAATTAATTTAACTCTTCCTTTGTCATTCCAATCTTAGTTTCCATATCATCAACCACTTTTTCTATCTTTCTCTTCCTTATACTTCTATACTGTTCTTCTTTAACTTTAGCTGATTTCTATTGATATGTGCCCCATCTCTCCTCATATGTATCAACTTCATATGCCCAAACATGTTCTACTTGCAGTACTAGAAATTATGAACTAACTTCATAGCCCATAGGGTAACACCATTTATTCCTTGGTACAATTTCCTCAAAACACACACAATCAGTTTCAACCATGAAATAGATTGTATCCTTGTATCTCTCAGCCAACTCTTCAGGAATTCAGACTCTTTCCTTCATTTTCCTCTATAGAATTTTGATCATCCCAAAGAGTTCTCTATCCACCCATGTGCTATTTTGTCTTCTGTAACTTTGTGATATTTGAATACCAGTGGGTATGCTTTCCACCCATGCTCTAGGGTGCATTCAATGAAACTTATGCTCAATATGGATATACATGTGAACTAGAAGTGAGCCAAATCTAAAAGCCTTAGATTTATCCTTCTTGATTATCTTCACATTCTCTAAAAATTTTTGTGCTAGAACCTCACCTAGATTGAATTTTGTGTTTTCCTTTACCATCCTTTAGCCATCATAATAAATCCTACTGAGACTTAATTAGGTATACTACTATAGTAAAGCTTATATCAAAGTATCATTGCAACTAGTCTTACATCCTACTAGAAAATGTCATTCACTGTCATTGCTTGCCTGTCCCATTTAGAGTGTGTTAGGGTTTCAAATTTTTTATTTGTATTCTTTTCTGCTATAGGGATAACTCTAGTGCTTTCTAGCCCAGTTGTGTCATGAATTAACTGACTACAATTCTTTATAGGTTTCTCCCCTATACAAATTACTTGGTCATGAACTCTGCTAAGTATTATTTTAAACCATTCTTCTTCACTGAATTCATACATATCTATCATTTTCATAATTCTTAGGTTATCTATGTGTTTGAACTCATCCTTCATTTTACCATCTGATCCAATCATTTCCTTCATTTCTCTAAAAATATCTGTCTCCCAATGTCTCATATTTGCAATGAATGTATACCCTAATATCTTCTACATGCAGGATATCGTATGGTGTTTGGGAAAAATATCCTTTAGGGTCATCCTCACAAGACTTAAAGGAATTTTTATTGAATTTATATCTAGGTATATCCATAACATCATAAATAAATTGTGCATCCATAACTTCTACTTGAGTAGATAGTCTAAATACCTTAAACACGCTAAATTTTGAACTTCCACTTTGATCAATCATAAAATGTGGCTGTTTGGTAGTATGATACACTCTAAAGTATTCTCTCCTTGGTCACTGCTCTTAAAATGGTGAAGAAATAAGTAAATTTGATGTCTTTTATTCATCACTAAGTGAGAAAATGCACTTTACCCAATAAACTTAACTTCGCACAATGTCCATTCAATCACAAATCTCGTGATCATGAAATATGAATCTTGAGATGTTGTGATCATAGATATAGGTTCCATAATGTATTCATACACTATAACCAAGATCACATGGGATTACTCCTCAAAATCATGGGCATGATATAATCTGGTGTCTTCATCCAATGCTCCCCCTAAGGCCATGCTCAGCCATTTAGGTTGATTTAAATTTGTTAGCATCAGGCAAAGGAACAATAGTATCTATTGTCTCTCCCTGAACCAATACCTTATTAGACTCTTTGAATTTCCTTACCTTATTGATGTTGTTATCTTCTTCTTTCTTGAAAAAACTGTCAAATTCACTTTTGTATTCAGCAAAACTCTTACCAGTATCACTGTCATTCTTCTTTGTATCCATAGGAGGTGGTACTCTTCTGTTTTCCATTCTACTGTACCTACAAAAATTCACTATATGCCCTCGATTGTTACATTCGTAGCATATAGGAGGTGATCTATTTTGATTTACCCGCAACTTACAATACCTTGCAATGTGCCCAAGGTTATTACATTTGTAACATGTGGTTTTATTCGCTGACTCTTTCCTAATGTTATCTTGTCTGTATCTAGATTGATCAAATTTCCTTCATTTTTCTTTCTTGTGCCCATATGCATGACAATCAAAGCAATAACCAGAAAAAGGTTTGAAAGGGTCTTTACCTCTGCAATCTCTCTTCATGTTTCCAACCTTGTTGCATCCAAAACATCTACCTCTGAAAGGTCTAATATGTTCTTTAGGTTCTTCAAGAGTAGGTCTTTCTTCAATCTTCACATCATATTTTTCTTCTTGATTCTTGGAACATTTAGCTTCATTGAAGCCAATATGAGTCATGTCTCCTTTAGTTTTCTATCGTTCTCTTTGTTCATCGATAAATTCACTGCTCATGTGAAGTCTCTCAATATGTTTCTTTGATTCAACAAGTTCACCTTTTATGACCTGATTATATTTCTCTAATTCTAGATACTTGTTCTTGTAGTGATCAAGTTCAGTCTTCATTTGTCCCATCAGAATATTAGCATCCTTCAAAGCTTCTTCAGTTTTTTTAGCATCCATTTCTTGTGGAATCTCTTTAGCCATAATTTAATGATTAAGATTTAAAGTATCATTCTCTTGTTCAAGGTGTTTTCTCTGATCTGAATTATCATTGTCTGAATCCTCTTTTATCTGAACCATAAGATCCTGTCTCTGACTTCTGGAAAGTTCAAGCTGATCTTTTAGTTTCTTAATGAATCCTTCAGCTCTTCTCAATTTTAATCTCAAGTTGTTGTGGTTCCACAACACATGCCCTATTTTAGTCACTTGGCCTGATGGGGACCCCACTTTTTTGGGTCTTTCGGCCTTTATTTTTTGTGCTTTGGAGTCCTTAGGGAAAACTTGGCCAGGTACCCGGTAAGTCAGATTGTGGGCCCCCGGTGTGTTCCCAGTAGTTGGATGGTAGTTTTGGTTTCCCTTTATCTTTTTCCTTACTCACCTTTTTTTTGTTTCCTTCTGAGGTCATCTTTAGGGTTCATTTTTTGTTAGTTTTTTGTTTGTTGAAGCCCACTTTGGACTTAGTCAATTTTTTCCCTTTTTGGACTTTTAAAGTTGCAGGGTTACTAGGACCTCCGCAACTCTGAAAGCTTGAATTCTTGATGCCTCCGACATCCTTCAAATTGACTTAAGCTTGAGTTTCATGTTTTCAAAATTTTGGAGTCTAAAACTCCAAAAATAACACCTCGCGAATGGCTCAGGCTTCCCCAGTCATTGCACCTTCAGGGTCATCAAAGTTTTGGCCTCTAGAACTCTGAAAGTGTTGCAACACTTTGAAACTCCAATTTTTTTGCCACCAGCCACAATTTTGGGTTTTCAAACTTTCACATTCTGGGATCCTTTCAGACTGCGAAGGTCCAAAAGTCAGAAAAGTGTAGTGGGCTCAAAGTCTCAGATTGTTAAAGGTATTTTTTGGGGTTTTTTCTATGTTTTAGTTTTTTGCATTTTTGGAAGTCTTCAGGGCATTTTGGGGCCTTGAATCCATGTGGAGGACTTTGACTTTGGCTCACCTTCGGATTTTCCCTCTAAGGACTGAATCTAGAACTCTTGGAAACCTTTCCAGAAAAGTAAATGGTTCATAATTATGAGCTAGGGGCAAGAATTTATGACTTCTCCAAGTAGAACTAATTTTGTATATAATGTTTTGTTGTTTTGGTAGTTTTTCTAGTCCAAATTTGTAATCTGGATCATCATAAGAGTGGTGGCTTAGAGTATTTTCTTGTTTTCAATAACATACTGCTAACAAATGCATTTGCACACATGATACAAAGATGTCAAATCCTCAACCAGTGAAAAGAATGTCAGAAAAGACAACAACCCTGCCAATGAAGTACCATTTCAAAGGATACCACACCCACACTAAGGTTGTTAATTTGTACGAGAAATATTTGCAACAAATGTTCCAATTCAAATAAAATATGAAGAAAATCATGAATGGTATTGGAGAAGTTTAGAAGTTTGAAGCATGCCTTTCCAGGTTTAGGGAGAGACAACAGGGGAAGCTAAATTTATGAAGTTTCTCAGTTTTGATGAAGTCCAAGAAGTTGCAAAGAGATTTTGAAAATTTTTCCTACCAAAAAAGTCATTTTGGACTTAGCCATTTTTCATTCATGAGATTTTTAGAGTTTCAGAGATGTCCACAACCTTGAAACCCCAAAACCCTGAAACACCAAAAATCCTAAAAGAGTCATTTTGGACTTAGCCATTTTTCAGTCATAAGATTTTTGGAGTTTCAGAAATGTCCACAACCCCAAAACCTCAAAATTCTAAAAACCCCAAAATGTTGAAAACCTTGAAATGCTGAAAGTGCCAAAATGTCGAAGTGCCAAAATCCTGAAACCCTGAAACCCAGAAATGCCAAAAACCCTGAAACGTCGAAAGTGCCAAAATGCCAAAATGCTGAAATGTTGAAAGTGCTAAAATCCCAAAATGTCAAAATGCCAAAATGTTGAAAGTGCCAAAATCTCAAAACCCCAAAACCCTGAAATCCCAAAAAAATTTCCAGACTTAGTCAAATTTTGCAAAATGAAGATTTTTGACACTTAGCCATTTTTTTGAAGAAAAAGCTTTTCATACTTTGCCATTTTTCAAAGGCTAGTTCTTCGGCCTTTTTGGCCTTCAAAAATATGAATTTTTGGGGGTCCCAAATGTGGTTCCACACTTATTCAAATTTGCACTTGGAAAACTTTGGAGTTGAGGTCGGGGTCCAAAATTCTGGGTGTTTCCAGTGAGATCACCTTTTTGCATGGAGTTTGAAATCTAGATCAGATGGGTGTCCAACCATAGTTCATTTTTGAAGGACTAAGGGTCACCTATCAGTTCCCATCGCAAGGAGAGCCTTAGATGAATATTCCAAGGGAGAATTCCAAGTTCAAGAAGAAGACTCCAGTTGCATGTGAAGAAACCCCATTTTCTTTTTCTTTCTTTTCTTGACAAGTTTGATCCCTCTTGCATGGACAAACTGGTTGTAAATGGATTAAAAATCCATGCAAGTTATCTAGTATAAGTTGGCAATAGTTTTCCTTCAGAAAAGTCTTAGTTTTAGTTCATTTTCATTAATTTAGAGTCTCTGATGCCCTAATTTTGACATTCAGAGTTGTAGATCAGAACTCTATATATTGTAATCAAAATCAATGTAAAAGGGTCGGATTCCTACTACAGTAAAGATATACATTTGGTTCTTCATTCGCGGTGTGTGAATTGCTGCTACCTATGAGAAATTATTGAATGTATTCTTGTATTATTCATTATTTTTAGAGAGCCTCTTGTTTATTGTGTTTCAAATTTGTGTTTCTTTAGTTGGAGTTTACTGTTGTTTTCTTACCTTGCCGTGACAAATGCGTGGGAGAAATTGTCTTGGGGCTTAATGATAAATCTATCTCATGAGTGTGCACATCGTGGTGGCTTCGCAATCTAAGGGATCTTGAATATCTTGCATGAGTGAATATATTTTGTCTCTAAATGCTTGCATCTGTGGGGTAGTGAATTGTGACTTTGTTTGATTTGTTCTTCATGGGTTGGTTCTAAATATCCCCATCATTCAATTCACAAGGAAGAGTTTATAGTGGTTTATGTCCGTAGGATTTCATTTTCAGTCATTTGTTTTTTTGTCTCGTTACTCTATTCTCTATTACATTCTAATTTCAATTTAAAAGTCTAAAATCTTGGAAAAAATACAAAATTGCATTTTATTTATAGACACCCATACATGGTAAAATGGAAAATACCAAAAAGAACTAAAGTGTTTTTTAGTTGATGTCTTGAACAAACCAGAAATGGCCTCCTCGTGAACATTCACATTTATCTTCAACTAAGTAACCAAGCAGGTTGTGATCTGACCCTGGAGAACCTTGGGAATAACTCCATTATTCTTTCAGGAGAGGAAATCGAGCCTTGAGATCCTAGCAAGTTGGCTTGTGTCAAAAAAATGCTCAACACAAGTCACCATTCTTTACTTTTTCTTTGTCAAGATCTTCAAGTGCTACTTCAAGGTTTTCTCCCAAAATTTTAGAATCCATCTTGATCTCCCTTAAGCTATTAAACTTTCTCTCCAAGGGCCAAAAACTCTAATACCAATTGTTAAGATTGAGTAATATGAAGGGGGGTTTGAATCATTATTACAACACTTTAAATTAAACTTAAACCAATTCCAAATAACCCATAAGATTTCTGAAATGTAAAGAACATAAGAAAATAGTACACAACTCATAACACCATTATTTGTTGTCGAGGAAACCCTGGCTAAGGGAAAAACCTGATGGGGATGGTACCCACAAGCATGCACTAAAGTATAATGTCCTTGTTAGGAGACCTAGGCCTATGAGGAGCTAAGTATTACATAGTAAATTTCCTTGTTAAAGGAATATCAACCCTGTTAAAGGTATACGACACCTTGTTAGAGGTATACTGAGATTACAACTCTTACAACCAATACTTGTGTTACAAAGTGTTCTCAGAAATGAACAAAAAAAAGCATCTTCCATCAAATCATCTGTAACATCTCTTTCACATATTCTCTTTACAAAATATTCTTCATATATATA
>MU224636.1:1742318-1779439 GCA_018584345.1 Thuja plicata | reverse complement strand
TAAACAAATATGAATGAATAAACGTGCTTAGTGGATGTGATAAGTAATGTGTGCTTGTTTCACTTCTAAAGGTAAATTACGTGTTAGTCGTTAGGGAAAATTAATTCCGCTAGTTCATTAATGTAATTGGTTTTGATGTGAAATGGAATCTATGTAAATTGAAGTTGTAATGGAAATAGAATTTGTTAGTAAGATGAAATACTTAATAATGGTAATAGAATTCATTAAGGGAACCTTAAGGAATGTATTTGTGAATGGTAATGATGATATGTTAGAATGTAAAAAAAAAAATTGTTAGCTGTAATTTTAGGTCTTAGACCTGATTCCTTATGGGTTCCCTGGTGGGGACATTACAAGTTGTCTTGTCTGCTTAGGTGTAATCTCCCCAGATTTAGGATCATAATCCTACAATGTTTGTAAGGCCTCTTGGGTGACTGGGTCACCACCTGCCAATTGTAACTGCTTTCCAACTTGTTGTTTCTTATTCTATATAAGGAAATCCTTGAATTCCCTTGTCTTTATGAAGTTTTCATCCTTGAGGAATTCCTCTTGATGCAACAATCTCTCATCTGTGCATGATCTAAGAGGTAAATCTTCCTCCTCTTCTACATCCTTTTGTAGTTTCTTCCCTTCCCTAATCTATTTTCTTAAATAATGATCATAGGGTCTATCTCCAGTTATCAAGGCTCCAATTTTATCTATCCTCTTCATCCTAGAAGCCTCCCCTATTTCTATCTTTTGTTTCTTTGGTGGTGGCTCATTTGTCACTTCCTTTTCAGGGACCTCTATTAGGTCAATGATGTCTTCCCCTTCTATTACCTACTGTAATGGAACTACTTGATAATCTGGATAGGCATTGGGCGAAGGAAAACCTTGATCACTATCATCATCATATTCTAATTTTTAATTCTCTCTGTGGCCCTTTTCTAGTACCACTAGTGCTTCTTCTAACTGATTACACAAAAGAGTATGGTTCTCAATCATTGCATCCAGCCTTTTGAGATAAGGAATGTTAGGGTAGAAATTTCCAAACTTCATCCCCTTTCTCTTTACCTACCTCTCCAGGTCCATAATTTCATTGAACTTAATTGCTTTCCTATCCACCTCTTCATCCTCCAAGATGTTTCTTATTAAATCCTCCCCCATACACTCCTCATGTACCTTTGTGTAGGGGATAGATGGTGTGATAAAATTATTTGCACTAAGAATGAATCCCTCAGTATCAACATGTCTATGCAGGGCCACATCCATTCTGTAATAGTTCAACCAGGTATTCACCAGGTCTAAGGCTTCTTTTCCAATAATGAAATTCTAGATCCTGAACTGCCTAGGGGTAAAAGTACCCTTCCTCTATGATGCCAAATGCTCTTTATCTATCAGAATAAGATTCTTGATGAACTCCATTGCAGCTATCCTTGGGGGTACATGGTATGGAAAAATATGTGGAGGGTGGGATCAACCATAAACCCTCATTATTGTAAAGTTCTTTTCATAATAAAAATCCCCCCAATTATGGTCTCCTAGCCATTTGTCAAGGTATTGGCAGGGCCTCAACAATTGTATTACCTTAATAGGAAATCTAGGATTATCAACACCTATGCACTTCAAAATTGGATAGATTAACCAATTTTCAAAAGCACAAAACTCCTGTTCTCTAGATGTATAATTCCAGACTCTAAGCCAAAACTGAGCAGGGTTGGGCTGATTATGGTGGACCCTTTGTGGCTATAGAAGCTGGAAATTCATAACTAGGAAATTATAGTAGAGGATCAAATGCATGAGGATTGAATAATGCATAAATTTTGGATGATCCTTCTTGTTTTTTACATCTATAAATCCCTGGTGCATCTGATCAATGATATACTGAATGTAATCATAATTGGAAGTAGTATGGAGGCTCTGCATATCTAATACCATCATCAAAATGTCTGAGGTGATCCTTTCTTCCCCAGCATCCTTTCCAAGAACTCTATATAGTGCATATGATATGTACTTAATATAGAAATTAAGGTCTTTGTAACAATATGGGGTTGCTCCTAGCATGAGGATTATATAAGTCTTCATTTTCTTAGGGACATGATGATCCCTGATCAATTTAACAGCAATGACGGATTCCCTAGTGTACCTATTCTCTAGGCTCTTCAGATTTATCTTAGTAGCCATAGGATAGTAGACATTAAAAGCTTTCATAAAAGTATTTCATTCTAGGGTGAGTAAGGGATTTCTATCATCCCTCTTAATGGTTTTGATTAAAGGGTCATATCTACTAGCCAATTCTAGTATGAAATCAACGTCAATAAAGACATCAAGAACTAGCAACCTGGCTAACCCACAGGTCTAAGGGTTTGAGATAGGCATGGGTTCATCACTATTATTAAAGAAATAATTGAAAAGTGAATACCTTGATGACTCTAGTGTTTTTACATCCCTAGCATAAGCCATATCATCAATTAAAACATCTTCACTAACCTTTTGATTTTGGTTTGACCCTGGAAGCAAAGTGAGGAATTCAATTGAGTAGTTTCTTTTCCCCTTTGACTCATCTTTGACATCTTCACTTCTCTGACTGGTGGAGGCCATACTCTGTGCTTGACTCATACTTCCTTTCTATTATGTTCTCAACCCTTATTCATCGATATTGAAACAAAACTACTGAAAACCCTCACCACCAAACTGTGAATTCTCTAAAAACTATAACTCTGAACTCTAAAATACTGTCAATTACAATCTTTACCGAATTCTAAATCAGGCAATTACCTTTTGAATCACTTGCTGCTGAAAATCTTAATCTTTCTCAGAAAACACTAAATCTCTGTAAACTCTTCGCTCTAAGAAAACAAAAACTTGGTAAAAATGAAATGAAAATGGATGAGTATACTTATAACTGTTAATTGAATTCAGATGGTCACTTGTAGCTGGTAATTCAATCACTTCACCATTAGCTTCACATACTGCAACACCAATTTTTGATTTTAGCCATGGCATTCAAACTGTCAGATAATCAATTTCTGATGAGTGTTCTTTCATAAAAAACCTTATAAAATTCAAAATTAAATCAAAATTAAATCTGATTGGCTACATTAACTCATACTACGGCTAATTTCCCATCTTTCATAATCTCTTTACTCTGATTGGTTAACAACTATTAATAATGGTGCCGCTGAAAAGTCTATTTTAACTCTGATTCACTTCTAGCGACTCAGTGACTGAGTGATCTTCTTATTGCTTAATAATTTCACTAACTGCAATTATTTCAAGAGACTTAGCGATTTCCATAGGATTAAAACTTTGATCAACGGTTGGCATGATGTCACTTGATATCTTAACTTAACCCTCCATCTTACAGAGACATTGTGACAAAGCATTCTCTTAACTGTTCTTTTACCTCAGGTTTCATCTGGAGACTCAGCAACCATGATTTCTCTATGTCATTGGATAATTTTCTTAACTCATGTTCAATCCAGAGACCATGTGACTAATCACATTAGTCTCTTAATCATGTGATTAATTTACCTATATAATTTGCATCAAGAGACAACATGACTACCATTGATTTCTTTTTCCTCTATATCCAACGGTTGTCACTAAGTCTCTTAATCCTTAATACAAACCCTAATACTTCATGAGAATTAGCGACAAATAGACACGTGTCATATTTTTCCTTTTGTCTCTTAATTGCTCTATTCCTTTTGACTTTTCAACCTTGTCAAGCGAGCATGGGACTACCATTGATTTTACCTGCATCTGATGGTTGGCGACTAACATCTTACTTTTAAACTTAACTCACTTTTGATCATGCTACTTCGCGACAACACCTTTACTTAAACTCATATCTAACCTTTAGTTTATCTAGAGACTTGGCAACCCTTTAATCTCCATGTCACTTGATAATTTTTAAACCATGGTTACAATCAAGAGACTTCCTGGCTGTCGTTAGATTAACTTTTTGATCCACGGTTGTCGCGTAATCTTTAAATCTTTTTCTTAACTTACTTTTGATCATGCAACTTCATGACAACACTGTTGTTTTAACTCATGAACTTAACTTAGCACCATGGGTTACATTAAGTGATAACGCGTCTGAGAAGACTCAAATTCACCACATGATATAACTAACTCCACTTTTATCAAGAGACAAAGCGACTATCATTGGATTATTTTTGACATCAACGGTTTGTGTTAAGTCTCATAAATTTTTTAGTATATTCTTTTTTATCATGAGACCACATGACCAAAGCTTTCCGCTAAGTCTTGAAACCACAAGGAATATTCATTTCTTCTAACGAGACTTAGTGACTAGGAAATAAATACATGGAAATAAGCTCAGACTTAAGTCATGAAAAAGTAACATAGAAATAGAACCAACTTGGAAAATTTAGGGCTTTTCTACAATTTTGAACCAAATTTACTCCAAGGCTTAGGGTTTTTGACATTTTGATCTAGGTTATGAGAAAAAACATCATTTGCAGAGATATGTAAATGGTTTCAAACATGAATCTTTACCTTCTGAGCATAAGAATGATAGGGAGTTTAAGAATTTTTAGGGTAAACTCTAAAATAGGAAATACAACCAACACTTGGTACAAAGAATCCCACACCTAGTTTGCAAATTATTGCACTTGGTTTATATATTGTAGCACCTATTCTATACATTGTAGCACCTAGTCTGTACATTGTAAAACCTGGTCTATACATTGTAGTACCTGGTCTGTACATTGTAGCACCTGACCTGTACATTCTCTCTCTTGGTCTCTACATTCTCACACTTGGTCAAAGAAGCCCACACTTGGTCCAAAGAATCTCACATTTGGATTTGGATGTTGAACCATTTCATTTAATCATTATGTTGTGCATTTTTACAAATTATAGAATTTAGGAGAGTTTTCATAATATTTAGGAGATTTTACATATCATTTAGGAAAGTTTGCATAACATTTAAGAAACCTTGCATAACATTTAGTAAAGTTTGCATATCATTTAGGAAAGGATACATATCATTTAGGAAAGTCTGCATATCATTTAGGAAAGTTTTCATATCATTGAGGAAAGTTTGCATATCATTTAGGAAAGTTCTACATAGCATTTGGTAAGTTCTGTGTAGCATTTGGTAAATTCTGCGTAGCATTTGGTAAGTTATGCATATCATTTAGGAAATTTTTGCATACCATTTGGTAAATTTTGCATAACAACTCATAAGTTCTGTGTAACATTTGGTAAATGTTTCATAGCATTTGGGAAGTTCTGTGTAACATTCGATAAGTTATGCATAGTATTTGGAAAGTTCTATGTAGCATTTGGTCAATTCTAAGTAGCATCCAGTCAATTTTGTGTAGCATATGGTGAGTTTTGTATAGCATTTGGTAACTGTTTTGTAGCATCTGGTTGATGATAAGAAAAATTAGAATTAAGTTGCATAATTGCTGAACTTGACAAATAATTGATGTTTTTGATTAATTGTGTAGCGCCCACCCATAATTTACTTTTCAGTATTGATTCCATAAACTTTTGGTTATTTTCATGGTGATTATGTATATGTTAGGATAATTTTATTGAACCCATACTTGCATGTATATGGTTGGCATATATCCGCATGATCAACCAATCCCTATCATTGTCTCTTATATATATTATGTACATGCTTGACGGTGTGATGCAGGTTTCCAGGTACCAGACATCAACTTCCCCAAATTTCTATGATGATTGTGCCCTATCACAATATCTCAATGGTAAGAGAGGGGACATAACAGACAAGTCCAAATCCCAAATTAAGCCATTTATTGTCCTGAAATAAGGGACAAGTATCTTATTTGATGCCCTTCAAATTCGTCAAGGTGACATCATTCATGAACCCTTCCTTTGTGCTTGTTTGTGGTATTTTGGGTTAGTCGGTTCTTTTGTCATGTTGTCTAGTCATGTGGTTTGATGTGATTTTGGTGTGAATGGTTAAGTGATTTATAAGATTAATTATGTAATTAAATAATTAAATCTTATCAAAATTTGAAATATTAAATATGAGGGTATTTAATTAATGAGAATTAACTAAATACATGTGTTAATTAAAAAGTCAAATTTTGGGAATATCAGATTTAATTAATTATTAAATACAAAATTAAACTTTAAAGGCATAATTAATGAATTGATATTTAATTATAAGTTTGCATATTATTAATATGCTAAAAATATTAATTATTAATTAAATATCAATATGCAATGAAAGTTGCACATTCTTTTAATAAAAATAAAAATAAAAATTTAAATTAAAGTTAAGTTAAAGTTGTTAATTAGGAAAGTACATGTAATTATTAATTACTAATTAAATTAATTCTTTTTACTCAATTTTAAGTTGAGTTCTGATTTTTGTGATTTGAGTTAACAGTTGTGTTAAGATTTCTAGGATTTGAGTTAAGTACCTTTTTAGAGTTGAGTTCTAATTTTTTATTTAGTTTCATGTTTAGTTCTATTTTTTTGGTTTTCTATATGAGAGTCCTTTTTTATCATTTTTGGGGAGAGAGGTTTGAGGATTTACAGGTTTTGGATCTGGATTTGGATTCGAAGGAAATCGATTGAAAGATGGAATATTGTATTATACTTTATATTGGGTTTTATCACGTAGGCTACGACTTGTGCAGTGGACGTTGGTTCATTATGTTTACCTTATGGTATCAGTTATATCTAGGTTTCATCAGTGAGATGTTGTTCCTTTTATTCATTTGCATTGTTTTGAGATTGTATATTGTTTGTTGTGTTTAGTGGATTAGTTAACTTACATAATTCCATTATAGAACCCTCAAGATTTGTAATTTGTAAACGAGTTACATTTATGAGTATGCATTGTCTTTTGTTATATTGCTTCCGCATTGATATTATTTTTCAATTGTAAAACCTTAAAAAAAATTATTTGGTAAAATTAGTAGCATAGTTTAGGTTAATTTCTCCTAGGTTCCCTGGCAGGGTGTTACACTTGGTATCAGAGCCTGAGTTTCTACACTAGGAACTGTGGGATTATGTATGCCCATTAGGTATCTAGTTGTGACCATTGTAACTCATGAACTTATTATTACAATTTTCAAGCTATTAAGTTACAATTGTGTGTGATTCATCTTATCTTAGCAACTGTCTATTGTGTTTGGGTACATTTTCTAATACATCTAGGATGTTGTATTCTTAGGTGTCGTGAAGTGGTTACTTCCTTGAGTGTGGCTAACACTAGTCACTTTGTTATGTGAAATATTTTAGGATTAATTATTTATTTTGGCTTTTGATGATTCGTTTGTGTTGTGTTTGGGCTAGCATTAAATTTTTGAATTTTCTTATGCCAAGACTAGTTATCTGATTTTGTTTTCACTATCTCGTTTGTGGCATTGGTCATACTTGATTTACTATTGAAATCTCTGCAGAGTATTTTATGATTTAATGATATTAGTACTCTCCCATTTTGGTTTTTCATTTTGAATTTTATGGTGACTGTTCTAAATATTTGATATTGCTAGCTCAGTTTAGTGAAAAGTATTGTTTCTATCATGTTCTCTATGGACCTTTGATAGTATGCATAAGGTAGGACATTGCAGAGAATGGTACTAGGATGTTTTAACATAGTAGGTCAATTTGGTCAAGAACCTAAGTCCCCAATTGAATTATGCATTATATTTACAAGAGAACCATTGTAGTAGCTTTATGAAACCCTTGTAATCTTTATTTGTTTGTCGGCATCTGGGAGTAAGCCTAATTTTTGGGGAAGTGAATGTAGTGCCCACCCATAATTTAATTCTCAGTATTGATGCGGGAATCTTTTGGTTATTTTCATGGTGATTATGTATATGTTAGGATGATTTTAGTGACCCTATACTTGCATGTGTATGGTTGGTGTATATGTTTTATATTATTGTGTGGTGTGTCTATCTTAAATTTTTGTATGCCATTTCTGATGTGGTAGAGGATGAGGATGTAGTTTTGGAAATGATAGGTACTAAGAGGGGGATGAATCAATGCAAACAAATGTTGAACTAATTCAACTGCTGCACCAAATAACTCTTGCAATACTTTCCGAACCTATAAAGCAAGTAGCTGATGCAAATATAAATAAAATAGTAATAAAAACATGCACAAATTCCACACATAACACAATTATTGTTACTTGGAAACCCTTGTAAGAGGGAAAAAACCATGGTGGGGATGACACCTATAAGCCCAATACTGCACTATATGCGTTTTCCCTGTTAGGAGCTATAAACACCGTTTCTGAGGGTTCACTTTGTTAGAAGGGACTATTACACTATTATGAGTGCAATGAGATCAATTTTGATCTACCTCACTAGAGGATTTAAAACCTCAATAAAGAAGTCACCCTATTAAGGGATAGAAAAAAATAACTTGTTAGAGTTCACTCGATTAAGGGATTTTGCTTGCTGCAACTATTATGGAACAACAAAATCAGTGATCTATATATAGCACTAATTGATTGTCAGATCCTATAAGTTCTCCATACTATGTCACTGCTATCTTCTCTCTAATCTCTGATCACAACCTCAACTTGAAATCCTAAAATCTTGATCACCCAAAACAAACTCTTCAACAACAACTCTCAATTACTCTTTTTTTTAATATGAGCAGTTCCCATATATAAACAACTTGCACCTCCTTAAAATTGAACTTCAAATTGTTTTCCTATGATATCACCATCTACCTAAATAATAATCTTGATGATAAAAATGATTTACCATGACCATGTTAGGTGAAAATAAGATCGACATGTTTATATCTCCAAGGTAGCTAACACGTTTTTACTTCTCCTATGTAATCTCTTAAATCTATCTTAAATGCTTGCATAGATCTCGTAAATACCCATACATTAGATTTATAAACTTTATTCTACGTCATCATATCATTATAAATGATCACATATACTTTACCACTCACAGATCTATGATCTATTGATTGATTGATCAAGAACATAAGAGTTCTACCCGTCTTAGTATTTGTGACACTCAAAACTCTATCACCGCTCAACCAAATGTGTTATGGATGGAACCACATTTCAATATGAACTTGTTGAATCTATTTCTATGACCACTCCTCAAAATTTTTTTCATACCATGATCACCACCAAAGTGATTTTTGCACAATCTACCAATCTTATGGAATTAACTAAATTTCAGTACACCTTCTTACCGATTATATCTTCACTTTACCTCTTGTATATTATGACTTGTATTAACTTAGTTGCACTATACTAACTTAGTTGACATCAATTAAAACAATATAAATGACTACTTATCACTGCAACATAATATTCAACAATCTCCCAATACAACATCAACAATACACAATACCAACAATCTATAACACCAACACATAGTTACTTGCATTGCAAGATCTACATGATCAACTGATCCCTATTATTGTTTGTTATATATATTATGTACATGCTTGATGTTGTGATGCAGTTTTGCAGGTACCGAGCATCGATGCTCCTAAATTTCCAGGATGAGCATGCCCTATCACAATATCTCAGAGGTAAGAGAGGGGAGATAACAGACAGGTCCAAATCCCAACTTAAGCCATTTAATTTCCTCAAATAGGGGACAATTATCTTATTTTCTACCCTCCTAATTTTTCAAGGTGATGTCATTCGTGAAACCTTCCTTTGTGCTTGTTTGTGGTATTTTGGGTTTAGTTAGTTCTTTCGCCATGTTGTCTAGTCATGTGGTTTGATGTGATTTTGGTGTTAACGATTAAGTGATTTATAAGATTAATTATGTAATAAAATAATTAAATCTTATCAAAATTTTAAATATTAAATATGAGGGTATTTAATTAATGCTAATTAACTAAATACTTGTGTTAATTAAAAATGATTAATTAAAAAGAATAATTTTAAGAATAGAGGATCTAATTAATTATTAAATCCAAAATTGAGATTTAAAGGCATAATTGAATTGATATTTAATTATCAATTTGTATATTATTAATATGCTAAAAATATTAATTGTTAATTAAATATTAATATGCAATTAAAGTTGCACATTCTTTTAATAAAATTAAAATATAAATTTAAAATAAAGTTGAGTTAAAGTTGTTAATTGGGAAAGTGCATGTAATTATTAATTAAATTAATTCTTTTTACTCAATTTTAAGTTGAGTTTTGATTTTTGTGATTTGAGTTAATAGCTGAGTTAAGATTTCTTGGATTTGAGTTAAGTACCTTTTTAGATTTGAGTTCTAATTTCTGATTGTGAGTTGCATGTTTAGTTATGATTTCTAGGTTTTCTATATTAGAGTCCTTTATGGTCATTTCTGGGGAGAGGGGTTTGAGGATTTACAGGGTTTGGCTTTGGATTTGCATTCAAATTAAATTGATTGAAAGATGGAATATTTTATTGCACTTTATATTGGGTTTTATCACATACCCTACGACTTGTACAGTGGATGTTGGTTTGTTATGTTTAACTTATGGTATCAGTTGTATCTAGGTTTCATTTATGAGATGATGTTCTTGTTATTAATTTGCAGTATTTGGAGATTGTATATTGTCTATTGTGTTTAGTAGATTAGTTAAATTAGGTAATTCTGTCATTGAACCCTCAGGATTTTGAATCTGTAAATGAGTTACATTTATGAGCATGTATTGTCTTTTGTTATATTGCTTCTACATTGTTATTCTTTATCAATTGTAAACTCTCAAAAAAAATTATTCGGTAAACTTAGTAGCATTTTTTAGGATAATTTCTCCTAGGTTCCCTAGCGAGGTGTTACAAATTGTAGATGAGTAAATAGATCAAATAAAGAGAAACTAGGAAAGCTACATACAAATCACCCAATCATTATCAAGAGAAAGAGGTGAAAATGCTATACAAAGACACAAAGTAGATACAACATGTAATCGAAGCCACAACATTTTAAGAGAGAATTCAAGCATGAAACAAGAGCTTGTAATGATTGTTGAGGTAAAGTATAACAAAACATCAAAAAACCTAAAAAATGCACATATAACTTTGAACAAAGTGAGTCCTAAAACCTTTGATTTCAAATCATTTTTGTAAGTTGTGATATTTCAAAATTTCAAATCTAGCATAAAATAGAAACCTATTATTGTTTGTCAAATAAGGTGTTAGGCCTATTCTCTCATATTTTAATGATGATCAAAATAACAAATATGCCAGATTTGACAATAGAAGAAAGGTTAAGAAATGAGAAAGCACTAAAACTAAAGCCTCTTTGTTTATGATTGAAAAGCATTAGGACTATTCTCTCATCTTTTAAATTAGATTATCAAAATGCAAAATATGCTCTAATTCCATAGGTTAAAGGTTTGGAAAGAAAAAAATTGTCAATTATGTTTGGAAGTGGAAAGTTATAGGTATATTCTCTCATCCTTATTAGGGTGATCAAACTCCTAGACCTATTTTTATTTTATTTCATTGCTTTCATGAATATTCTAGTTTAATTTGAAACTTAGAAGGCTTGCCTCCCATGAAAGACTTGCTTTAACATAGCTAGTGAGAGGGATGGACCAAAGTGGAAATAGAGATAAATAAAGCTTCTTTTGATCCACTATAAACAAATACCTTCTTGAAGTTAATGTGTAAAAGGTAAAAAATATCTTATGCCTGGTCTCCTTTGGTGGTCTATAGGACCTAAACAACATTTACACTACCATGAGGCCTTGTAAGGAATTCATAAGATTATTTTGAAAAGAATCCTTATTACATCCTAGTGAAATAGAAATATTACCTCATTATTCATTGAAATCAAAATTATCCTTAGGTAGCTTGTTTGATTGGTTTATTTGTATCAAAACTTGTGGAAAATTTGCAAGAACAACAATCAAATGTTATAGCCATTTTTAATTTTGATAAAATGAGTGATTAATTATGTTTTTTATGCTTGAAGGATCTTAAACATTAGAATAATTCATCCACTTTAACTTAAAACACTAAAGAATCATCAATCCTACTCTAATTCTTATAAATTTGGGCAGTTTGGTGCATTTATTTAGTCAAACCTCTCATTTGGTCTATCAATCCTCTCATATTGTCTGCAAAATCTCACATTTGGTCTATGCTCTATAGTAAAAGGTTCCTGAAATCTTGCATTTGGTTCCATCTCATTTGGTCTCTAAAGTGTAGAATTTGGTCTATGAATTGTAGCATTTGGTCTCTAAAGTATAACATTTGGTCTATCACCCTCTCATATGGTCTACAAAATCTCACATTTGGTCTCTACAGTGTAGCATATGGTTCCTAAAAGATCACATTTGGTTCCACCTAAATTGGTCTCTGAAGTGTAGCATAGGGTTTGCAAAACCTCACATTTTGTCTCTGAAGTGTAGCATATGGTTTGTAGAACCTTGTATTTGGTCTATGAAGTGTAGAATTTGGTATCTGAAGTGTAGAATATGGCCCCTAAAATCTTGCATTTTCTTCCACACAATTTTAACAAATTTTGAAAGTGGTTTTGGATAACCTTTTGAGAATTAAGCTTATTTCACTTAAAATAATTACATAATTCTATCCATATCGATCATTTGTCAAACAAGTGAATCATCATCATTGTTATATCAACTACATCATTTTGAAAAGTATTTTCCAAACACCGTCAATCTTTGGTTTTAAGGTTCATCACCAAGGATTACATGAACTTCACCTAGATCCTAAGAAATCAAGGTTACTTCTTCAATCTTCATCATAGAAATAAATCTTTTTCTATTAGACTGCATCACTAGGAGATTATTCAAACTGATCAACCAAAATAAAAATAGTTGTTAGTAAACCCTAATTAGAATTCTAGACCAAATCAACCATATCTAAGAGGATATCACCTCAAGATTGAATCAAGATCATTTTTTACACCTATCCAAAACTAAATCAGACCTATCATACACACCCTTGGTTTTATTGGTTCAACAAATTTGAGATGTCGAGAGATAGATTCATGATGTAAAACAAGCTAGAAATGGACCAATAACAACAACTACTAAGAATTATCTTCAAGAAAAAAATGAAATCATTTATAATGCACATATTAAAGGAATACAAAAAAAAACTACAAATCAAAAATAAAATCTTAAATCCAATATTTCTCTTAAAAACACAAGTGAACCCAAATATCCCATGGATAGAAAGTTTACACCTGTACGTCAATCTTATGAATCAACTTTGAAAGTGATTCTTGAAAAAATTATTATCACATTGCCTAAAGTGACTACAGGGGAATGAAAATTATTTACTGACTATTATGTATATCATAGACACAACAAGCATATAACCTCAAATTGTATGGATTTGAAACATAAAATCCAAGACCTTCTTGATGATGGCATAATTAAAGTGGAACACCCTAATGATCCATATAATGAAGAACAAGACACTAATCCAAAGTATGATAAAAATCATGAACATATGTCTAGAAATGACTCACATTTGGCCTCTACTTCTTCCATCATTCCTTCACCTCCTGAAGCTTCACAACTAGTTACACCATTTTCATCAAACAATGAGCTTAATGTTTATGTTTACCCTCAAGGGCTATCTCCAAAATAAATCCAAGCTAAGCCACATCTTGATGAAATTCCATTTCATTCTTCAAGAATCCTAGATCCCAAGCTATAATGTATTTCAATACCTGTTATACCTATTCAAAATGATCTTCATCACCTCTCCAAGAATCTCCCATGAATATCCAAACTTCTACCTTATAAGTTGTTCCATGTCAAGAAGGTAATTCAAAGTGTGAAGAAACAATTATTAGTAATGATCAAGATAAATATCAAGATACAATCCTATCCTATCTAATATTTGACCAAGATCCCATATCTCTAGAGTCTCATGATGATTCTATCATACCCTTTCACTTCTTCCAATATTATACCTTCCCATATAAGGAACAAAGTATCCCTCCAAGTCCTATATGTTATTCACCTTTTAAGTAAGATCAAGGTGTCCCTTCCACCATTTCCAATGAGCCTATTGAAAACCAAGAGAAAAGCAATCTTTCTACCTCATCCAACGATCCTCTTTCATGTCAAGATCAAAGTACCCCATCATCTCCTTGTCATGATCCCTCATCTATACCTAAAAAATCCCCCACTCTTCCTAATTCCTATCATGGTATTAAATCCCCTCAAGCTTCAATTACTCCTATCAAAGTTTCTCCTATTAAATCTATTCATAAGCGTATTGGTATAAAGATAAATCTTTAAGATGAGTCTTTTCAATATAGCTCACTCTAACGATGTTGATATCCCTTTCACACCTTATCTCCCTCCATTAGAACATAACCATATGCCTTGAACATCCTCAAAATCTATTCTTGGTTCCTATATCCCAAATCTAAATTCTTCATCCCTTCCATTCATATTGGGTCCTTATATCTCTCCATGCACTATGCTTACCATTCCTATCTTGTCATCCACTTATCCTATCAGGTATCAAGATCAACAAAGGAACTTATACTTGAGAAACTTCCATGAGCCTATCCATATGAACCCTCCATATCATTCCTCTCCAGCCATGAATCCCAAAACCTTTGGAATAAATTTGGATGTCAAAAATTTAAATAAAAAATTCCTGTGTCCAATCTAATTGACACGCAAATACAAAACACAAAGAAATATCCAAAATGTTTCAAAAGTCCACCAAGAAAAAATAAATATTAAAAAGGCCGCAAAGGTCCACCTACCAAAAGGAAATATCCAAAAGGCCGCAAAGGTCCACCAATAAAAAAAAAGAATCAAAGAAGATGTGAGACCCTAAACCCCTCATTGAAGAAATGCATTGTAAAGAATCACAAAGGAAAGAAAAATCAATGACTGTGTGGATTCCCAAGTCACTCATACAAGAATTGCACACAAAATACAAATCAAAGTTGACATTGAAGCTTCCAAAGGTTTCCACTACACCTCCATCCAAATATTTTCCAAGTTCCAAGTCTAATTTGGGTCCCTATGTCCCAAAATCCATTACCTCAGACAATTCATCACCTTTTCAATCTATTTTGGGTCCTTGTTTTCCAAAATACACAATGTTTCCTACATCAAAATTTCAATCTTCCCAATCCAATTTTCCTTCATCATTCCACCATCCTTCAAAGTGTGTGTCAAATTTGATCTTTCCAACATTTCCATCCACAATATACATGCTTCTTATCCTCCTATCCATTATCCAACACCTACTTTCCATCCTTCCATCCCTATTATTCAATCCATAGCATAAAAACTTAACCACCATCAACCTTCATCCTCCATATCTATCCTTTATCATCACCCTATCAACATCTTTGAGCATATTTTTAATAGCCATGGTCTAGTATAGTGTACCTTTAAAAGGGGTATTATCCAGAGAGAAAGATGTCTAAATTCTACCATTTTCTATCACACATTCATTATCTTCCAAAAAGTAAAAGAAAAAGAAGAAAAAAAAGAAAAGAAAAAGAAAAAGTAAAGAGAAATCATTCATCATATGGTGAAAACCATTTCTTGTGGTGCCTTGGGAAAGTACCATGATGAAAACTAGGAAAAGCATCATGCATAGCCCACCCTCTTATACTCTACACATGGGGGCAAGTTTCATCCGGACCATCTTATCCATTATATCCTACATTATCATCATATCCCTCATAATCCATTATATTCCATTTATCTTATCTATACACATATTCTATTTTACACCATTTATCTTTACAAGGTTGAGAATGTCTATGAACCTCATGTATCCTATCTTTTTATCCTCATACACAGTCTTAAACCAATATCCATTATCCTATCTACTATCTTATGCTTATCTTCTTGTTGCATCGATTCTACCTTGTCGTGATCTTTCTTATCCTAACAATATATAATCATTCCTATAGCCATCCTCCATGTATTCGATCACCCCTTACACCTTTTAACTTCATCCTATCCATATTTACCTTTTGGTCTTGATCAAAATGAAGGACATAAAAATGCAAAAGTACATTCATAAAAGCCTCTTGATATGTCCACTCATTTGGATAATACATGCCTTTCATTACATCATTTCATTACCCTATCTTATATCCAACACTGCTTCATGATCCTACATTGCTATATTCTTTTTCTCTAGCTTGGGTAATCTTGAAGAGAATTTCCTTGAAGATCATATTCCCTCGCTTCATCTATCATTGCCTATCTACTTCTGATCTACCAATTTTCTCATACATCTCTAATGACCTACACCTTGCTAGACATTAGGGGCAAACAAATGCGATCTTTCCTGAGAATTAGTGATAAATTTAAAAATCCAAAAAAAAAAAAAAAATCTTTAAAAAATAAATAAATTTCCTTGCAACATGACACTTAACACAATTAGAATTAATAGACATTCTATCCCAGAAACCAGACATCTCAATCAACCTATCAGACCAATTACTTGTGAGAAGAATCACTTCTGCATAAATTCCTAACAACTAGCTATTTGATATCTTTGATTTTTCCATTATTATACATATCCATTTGTATTCCATTATTTGTACATAGCCATAATACAACCACAAAATTTTCATAGCGCAGTCCTCCGAGAAAGCTTTTATCATGGTTTTGAAATGGTCTTAGTCCATTATCAAAATGGAATCCAAACTTTGTGAGATCATCATTAAAATAGACACAAGTAGAAAACAAACACACATAACCAAGATCAAGAATTAAAACATTTGAAAATTTTCATTCAATCCAAATCTCAAAAATTAAAACATCCAATCTTTCAACAAATCTCAAACATCAACATCAATGTCAAATCTCAAACATCAACATCAGCATCAAATCCAAACATCGAATCAAACAATGTGAAAAAAGTCATACTCGAAGAAGATGGGTTTGAAATATTTTCAAACTTTTGGATCAAATAAACAATGGCTAAGAGATTCAAATGTATGATTCTTGATTTTTTACATAATGTCTTTTTAATATCTAGGCCTAGAGGAGCAACGATGAAGCATGACATTTTTATGGGTTTTTGCCTGTAGGATTGCTTCTAAGATGTATGCAAATTAGTCTTATGACATGAACATCAAAGAATCATTGAGGACATTGGTATATGGAAGGGATTAATTCTTTTTTTTTAAGCAAAATGATACTTCGGCCATTTAGGAAATTCATACCTTATTTCCAAGATCCACTTGCAATATTGAATCTAATGAAAGTGATATTCATAACCCCATGGTTTGGAAATCTCACCAGTGAGGGTTGTATCAATTTCAATGATTCCCAAAACCTCAATGATGATAGTGGTCACATTTTATCTAATGAAAGCGGTATTTATATCACCATGGTTTGCAACTAACCAGTGAGGGTTGTGCTAATTTCTAATTGATCTACCAAAATTTTTAATGATGATACTTGCAGAAACAAAGATTCATAAAAAAGTGACAACAATTTTTAAGTTACATTTGTATATTGTTTTCATGTTAGATTAAATCTTGCATTAATAATCATTATGGTATTTCTGAAGGAAAGTGAGGGTCAATCATTGATAAATGTGACCAAGTGTGCTTGCACAAGCTTCCTAGGACCTCCACTATTCCTAGCCTTCTCTAAACCCTATGATTCCTCTTAGGGTATCTTTAGTCCTTAATACACTAGTCTTGGACTAATACAATACCACTATGAGAGTAGGTAACTATTTTTCTTCCCAAGGAGACAAGTATCAAAAAATTACATTATACTCTTTCACTCCTTCTTGGAGGTCCCAAGTACATTTTCAACTTCTCAACTCCACAAGTGTCTGCAAGGATATTTCTCATGTTCAACATACTCCTAGGCTCCAAATGATTCCATTGGTAACTAGGTAACATAGCTTTCCCAAACGATCTCCCAATTTATCTCCAATCTTGGCTTTTAGGCCTAATGCCTCTACTAGCCCTATCTGATAAGTTTTCTCCAATTATTGCAAAATAACCCCAAACCCCCCTTCACACCCCCCCACCAACAAAAAAAAAGAAAAAAAGTGGGGATTCAGATACCCTTTTCCAAGACTCAAAGGATTTTTTAGGTCTTAGGGTGTCCATACAATAGATTCCTAGAATTAAGGATGACTAGGGATAATTGGGATAAATAAGTGTAGCCAGATGATTTATGCTTGGAAAAGTATCAAGATGGATTTGTAGAGAATTCTCTTTCCTAGGAGGGGTCTATAAATGACCTCTAGGTTTACAAAACCTTTCTTGGTTTTCTTCTCCCAATGGTATCCCTGTAATCAAACACAATTGATCTCTAGCAATCGCCTAGCTGGGTAGTTCAATCTCGCCTAGTGATTTCCATGAAAATTAGCTAAAAAACTTTACCGAACCTCTCCTACTATATATACACTATACAGAGGCTCCCCTTCCATATTCCTCCATTCCATGATGAAATTCATGGTGGAGATTTATGGGGGAGCCATTTTTCTCAAAATTGCCCAAATAACACAACAGACTATACACTAACAAAATAATTTCCAAACCTATAAAAATTAACACTTAGAAAATTCACACAAAAGAAAAACCTACTGAAACTATCCTAACTACAATAATCCAACACAAAACTTTATGATTCAATCCATTAAGTAATACATGAAATAAAAAACATTCACTATATACTGAACAGAGGGTTGTAGAGAAAAATCAGACAACTTCAATTCTTCTTTAGACCACCTAGCCTTAGGAAATGGGTCTCCTTGTGGTTTAATACATCTTTTCCATGTTTTTAGGTCAGTTACACTAACTAAATTGTCCACTCACCGACTGGAATCAAACTTGACAACGTTGTCGAGCAACATTGCGAAGTTGCAAAATGTTGTCAAGCAACATTTTAGCAACTTTTACATCTTTGACTAAAACTTAGATTAATGAAATCCAATCATTATGAAATGATGTAAAAAAATCATAAATGTCTTCTTAGGCACAAATCTAAGCTATTTTAAGCCTACTAGGCTTCTCGACCCCAAATTCCTATTTTAGGCTAAATTACACTAAACACACTCAAAACCTTAAACATCTAGTTGGATTGATCCTAGTCTAATAAAACTAGGTACAAACATGAAAGAAAACAACTAACTTGGATACGGTCAGTAAAAGCCACAAAAAACATAGGAATAGGATTTATCCTAGGTTCTCCTGCACCATCCTCTCCAAATAGAAAGAGTTCAATCCACCCTTGGATTGAGCAAGTTGGAATCAATGCCCAACTTCTTGAAGTCTGTCTCCCTGATCCATGTAGCCTCTGCATCAGCTTGTCTATGCCACTTCACCGTATGATCTTTGTAATCCTTCTTCATAGTCTATTTGTAGACTCTTGAATCCAATATTTTCTCTACTTTATTGGAAGGTGTAGAGGGTAAGTTTAGTCTATCCACTTCTTGTATCACCTTAGTCAAAGTATGATCTAGGTCTAAAAATTGGGCCTTTGTATACAACCAAATCTTCTACATTGAACACATGAGATAAACCAACATCCTCTATAAGTTCTACTTTATATGCATTGGTTCCATATTTGGCCAGAATGGTACATGGGCCAATCCTTCTCATCAGTAGCTTATTAGGCACTCCTTTTTGCAATCTTTCCTTATTTAGATGGACCATTACGAGATCCCCTACTTGGAACTAGATATCCCTTTTTCTTTCATCCACTTTATGCTTTATCTTAGATCAGTATTCTTAGTCAAAGTCTTCTTCACTGTCTCATGTACTTCCTTCATATATTGTGCAAAATATTCTGCATAGCCACTGCCTTTGGCTCCATCCTTCAACTCCCTAAGTTCAAATATCCCTCTAGGGTGTAATCCATAAACGATTTCAAAGGGGCTTCTTCCTGTGGTTTGGTTGATAGTGTTATTATATGCATACTCTACCTATCTAATGAGTTGGTCCCAAGCTTGACCATAATCCTTAGTTAAGCACCTTAGGAGGTTACCTAGAATCCTATTAACCACCTTAGCTTGGCCATCTATCTGAGGGTGATATGCAGACCCAAGGGATAGATTGGTTCCTAGATTTTTCCAGAGTGTCTTCCAAAAATGGCTCATGAACTTTGTATCACTTTCTAAAACTATGCTCACTGGTAACCCATGAAATATTACAACCTCTTTGAAGAATAGGTGAGCTATTTGACAAGAATCATGGACTATCTTGCAAGGAAAAAAATTGGCCATCTTGCTAAACCTGTCTACTATGATATATATACTATCAAATTCCTATCTGGTCCTTAGTAGCCCTATAAAACATTCCATACTTAAGCATTCCCATGGTCTACTTGGAATGGGAAGGGGTTGGTAAAGACCTACATTGGAGGATATACCTTTTGATTTTTGACACACTACACAACACTCCACATACCTCTTGATATCTTAGTTCATCCTTGGCCTTGAAAGTAAAACCTTTGGACTAACTCTTGGGTCTTATTGACTCCAAAATTACCACTAAGTGCACCATTGTGCTTCTTTTGAATTAGATTTTCCCTAATTGATCCCCTAGGGACACATAAATGACTCCCTTTAAAAAACAATTCACTTTCAAAAGTTTAATCAGAAAAATCACCATGGAAGTAGTTCTTATGCTCCTTACATACCTTGTAGATCTCTGCAAAGTCTTCATCCTCAACATATAGGTCCTTTAAAATTTAAATACCCATGCTCTGCAATTGTACTTCTTGTACTGTCAGTAGTCTTCTACTTAAAGCATCGACTACTTTTTTTGTAGTCCTTTTTTGTGCTTGATATTGAAGGTGTAAGCCTGCAATTACTCCACCCATTTCATGTGCTTGTGAATAAGCTTGTCTTGGGAGTTTAGGAAACTAAGAGCCTAGTTGTCTGAATACACCAAAAACTCCTTAGGAAGAAAGTAGTGCCTCCATTTCCTTAATGCTTGGATGAGAGCATACATCTCTAAGTCATAAGAACAGTACTTCTTCTTAGCATCACTGAGATTCTCACTGTGAAAAGCCACTAGTCTTCCCTCTTGGTTCAAAAAAAATCCAATGTGAACATTACTAGCATCACACTTAGCTGTGAATAACCTCTCAAAACTTGGTAGTATTAGGATTGGTTGAGTGGCAATATTTTTCTTCATTAATTCAAATCCATGGTTAGATTTCTCATTCCAGAAAAATTTGGTTTTCATCCCTCCTTTAATAGTATCTAACATAGGAGCACAAATAGCATTGGATTACTTAATGAATTTTTCTATAGTATTGAGCTGAACCATGAAAACTTCTCACCTCTATTGCAATCTTTGGAGTAGACCAGTTAAGAATTGCTTTTACCTTGCTTTAAATCTATTTTGAGGTTTCCTTGAGACAATACAAACCCAAGGTACACCAGCTCCCTCTTCATGAATTCACACTTTTCCAAATTTATCATCAGCTCCTCCTCATGCAATTTCTTGAATATAATCTCCAGATGTCTGAGATGCTCCTCTTTAGTGTTGCTATAGATTAGTATATCATCTAGATACAATACCACAAATTTTCCAATGTAGTCTTTTAGGACTTCATTCATAAGTCTCATGAATGTAGATGGGGCATTAGATAGTCCAAATGGAATCACAAGACATTCATATAAACATTTTTTAGTTTTAAAGGTTGTCTTCAATTCATCCCCTTCATTGACCCTAATTTGATGATAGCCACTCTTTAGGTCAATCTTGGTAAAATAATTTTCTTCTCCTAAAAAATCCATTAGGTCTTCTATCCTAGGGATAGAGAGTCTATACCTAATGGTAATTCAGTTTATGGCCCTTGAATTAGTGCAGAGCCTCCAAGTTCCTCCCTTTTTTGGTGCTAAGATAGTGGGGACTGCACAAGGACTAATTATTTTCCTAATGAGACCTTGGTTTAGGAGTTATTGAATTTGCTTGGAAATTTCCTCATTTTATTGAGGGGTCATCTTATAGGCTTCTCTTTTTGGAAGGTTAGCTCTTGGGATAAAGTCAATTTGATTACTAACAACTCTCTTAGGGGATAAGGTAGATGGTTGTCCATCACTTACTATTCTCTTGTATTCCTGCAACAACTCTTGGACTTCTTTTGGTACCTCTGTCTTCTTCACTGTCTTGTCTGTATCTTTTTATTTAGGTTTCAACACTAGTGCTAAACCCACTCCATCTCCTTCCTCTAAGGCTTCTATTAACTCCTTTTCCTTGACCATAAGGACATTGGGACCTAAGGACTTCATTTCTCCTTCCTCTAACAATGACTGTATTTTGAAAGTCACACCATCCTTCTTGAAAGAATATGCATTCTTTGATCCATCATGGATGGCCTGTCTATCAAATTGACATGGTCTACCAAGTAGAAGGTGACATCAATCCATAGGTAGGATGTCACATAACACCTTGTCTTTGTATTTTCCAATAGAGAAGTCCACCCATGATTTTTCATTCACAAGGACATGTTGCCCTTTGTTCAACGAAGTAACCTTGTATGGGTTACTATGTTGGATCATTTTCATCTTTAAATTTCTAACTGCCTCCTCTGACACTACGTTGTTAGAAGACCCTGAGTCTATGATGACTCTACACACCTTCCCATCATTTTACATTTCACTCTAAACATTGACCTCCTTTGACTGGGTTCCTCTTACACTGGTTCTTTAATCAGTGTCCTTCTCATCATTAAGTTCTCTCCCTCTTCTGACTCCAAGGGTACCTTAGGGTGTTTTCTTCCACCACTAGTCTCCTCTTGAACCATATTGACTCTCTTGTCATTTCCTTGGGAAGTAGAATCTTTCTCTGGACACCTATATGAGGGTATCCCATTTGGTTACAGTGATAGGATTTCATGTTTGTAAAGTAGGAACCTCTTCCTTGACTATTGTTCTGTTGGTGATATTTCTTATTTGGCAGTTCTCCCGGTTCCTTGTCCTTTTTCTGGTTCTAGCCTATCCATTTCAGTCTCTTCTTGTTCAGTCTGGCTTCAACTCTGCAAATTTTTAGGTTTTCATGCTTATTCCTTTGCCAAAATTGTCAAAACCTTGAAAAAACCCTAGCAACCAAATGCTAAACGATATATCTTGAAAACCTAGGCCATGTTTTCTATTTCATCGTTACCTTTTTCAAGTCACTAAAGACATGTTCTTTAAGTTAGGTCGCTTGATCGCTTAACCTAGAATCGAATATGCCAAATCATTTCCCGACTTAGTTTTTCCTTTATGTCGCGTAGTCTCTTGAAGAAACAGAATATTCCATCTATGTCTCGAGACTTTGCGATCTCTCTTTAGTCGGGTTGTCACTTGATTTCCATGTTATAAAGCTTTAAAAGGAATGGGACCCACCTCAGTTGGGTGATCACGAGAAGAGTCAACAGGTCAAAGAAATGTCTTTCGACTTCGCGATTCACTTCATGTCGCATGATCGCTGGATCAGGACATTCAAACAGTTAAAGCTTTTCTTCAGTCACGTGGTCTCGTGATTAATTGGTGGTTAAGACATAACATTCCCGACCATGCGACTAACGGTTTCATGTTAAGTGATTTCCTTCAGTCGGGATGTCGCCAGATCAGGGCAGTGAATCAAATTCCCAGTGTGCATAAGGAGGACAAAAGAGAAGATGACATCTGTCATAGAGCTAATGGTTGTCGCCTGATCGCTTGATAAAGGAAGTGGATCACGCGATAACAAGACTAAGGTATGTTTTCCCTCAGTCGCGAAGTCTCTTGATAACTTAAGGGTATGTGAAATTCTAAGGCGATTAAAAGATAGCCGTGCGATGAAGGAATTAAAAGATCTGACGGTGGTCGCTAAGTCTCGTAATAAAAGTGCCCTAGGTAAAAAGTGCTTCCGACTAAGTGATTAGGGTATGTCGCGAGGTCGCTGAGAACATAAAAGGGCACATGCTTCAAGTTAAAGGTAAAGACACAGGATCACGCGACAGAGCGACTAAAGGACTATTCAATACATCGCTTACTCGCTAATGTTTTCAGATGAAAGGAATACAGCTCGCGACTGTGCGACGAGGAAAAAGGATAGCTGTCACGCACTCGCCGATCAAAAAAGATAAAGGGAATAGAGCTTGCGAGTATGCGATGAGAAATGAAAAAGTTGTGTCGCTCACTCGCGGGGATTTTTTCAAAGGTGAAAATGTAGCAGCAGTGCAGACTGAACGCGTGAACTGATAGAGAAGAATTTGTCAAAGGGGGTTGATGGTGCATTCAATGTACGTTCACCATGTTCACCATGTCTAGAGCCCAGGTTGTCCAGTTTGCAGAGATTCAGGAACTATAGGCGAGCAGAGTTATGACTGAGATTTCACAAGTACAAGAATAGATATTGATATAGACAGATTCAATAAAGTATGGTTTAAAGTCTTTACAGTAAAGATTAACGTCAACAGGTTCCCACTTGTTGTACATCACCAATGCTAGATGGGATAGGCACAAAGATGCAAGCACTGTGTATTCTTGACTTCAGGTAGCTACCAGGCGGTGAAATGAAAGCTAGGGAAGTTATGATTACACTCATGAAGGGAAGCCTGTGGCCAGATAGTGAATAAGATTTGATTTCCTTCCAGAAGCATGATAATATTGACTAAATAATCAGATCTTTTTGAAAAGAGTAAAGAATGAGTAAAATCAGATTTGAGAGAAGGACATGTGTCGATTGGCTAGAATTTTTAGGGTTTCTCCCTCTTCTATATCTTTATTTCTTCTCTCAGTTGTAAGGGTTCCTTTTTCTCTGCTGAGAGCAGGTCCCTGTTGGTCTTGGGAAATTTTATTGTAAGTTATATTTCTGTATCTTTGTATATTTTGGAAAGCTTCTTGTCTGGATATGTTGAAGCAGAATACAGTAATAGAATACAGTGTGGTTTTCCCTCTTTCATATTTTCTTGTCTCTTTGCATTCTATTTGTGCTCTAGTGTGTTTCATCTGTAAGGCATTTGAAATACACCAGCTATAAGGTAGTTTGTCTAATTGTTATGAGTTCCTTTCAAGGAGAGGACTAAGTTTCATAGATGATTTCAGAGAGAAAAATATTGTGATAAGGATTTGATGCAGATGTATGTATATGAGAGGATAGTTTGTAAGGCACTCTATCTCAGCCACATGTAGTTTGTAAGGCACTCTACAGTATCTCTGTTATTTTATCTCTATGGATTCATATTTTCATTGACTCTTTGCCCAAGGGATAGGCACTGGTCTGAGGTATAGTTTGCAGTATGTTCCCTACCCAATATCAAAATCATTTAATCAAAATACTTTTGTTACTGAGAACAAATGAGCTGAACTTATAAGGATTTGTATCAGCTGGATACTTTTCAGTTTGTTGATCCCTTGAAGAGTGGATCATTAGGTTATCCCTCCTACAAGAAAAGGAAGAAGGATGAAAATCCTTGTATCATTGGTTTTTTCTATATTAAGGATCATGGTTTATATGGTTATATCTTATATTTGATTATGCTTGGTCAGTTGCAAGGTAATTTATCAGTTGGTTTCATAAGAGATACATAGAAAATCAGTGTCCACATTATAACATACTGTGTAAACAGTTATCATAAAAGGTAAAACCTGCCTGAGTATATGTGGAGCTCGAAAATGAAGAAGGACCTTATCCAGTCCTTAGCAATTAGGCTTTTCTTGTCCCTGAATCAGTATTAGGAAGCATGGTGTTCAAGTAGTTCTTTCAAGCATTGTGATTCATACAAGAAAAATCCCTAACATGTTCCTCCCCTTATCCAGTCCTTAGCAATTAGGCTTTTCTTGTCCCTGAATCAGTATTAGGAAGCATGGTGTTCAAGTAGTTATTTCAAGCATTGTGATTCATACAAGAAAAATCCCTAACATGTTCCTCCCTCTCCAATTGTTATTAGAGCCTCTTCCTCTATTGGAGTTTCCTCTACTTGGAATCCCTTCTTCTTTCTCTATTAATTTGGTCTCTCCTTGGTTCCTACAATCTGAACTTCTACCACCATGTCCACTTCTTTGTCCTCTATTATCTCTTCCTCTACCTCTAGCTCTTGTATTGCTTGAATCTTGTTTCTTTCTCAACTTCTCTTCCACCTTTATGGCAAGTTGGTGACATCTATCGATAGTGGTAGGAGTAAGAAAAATTATTTCATATTGTATACTCCACTTTAGACCATTAAGGTATCTAGCTACCTTCACACTTTCTTCTTCTACAACCCTTGATCTCATACATAGCCTTTGAAACTCTTCAGTGTAAGAGTTAACATCCAAGTATTTTTTCCTAAGACTTTGTCTCTTTTTATGCAACTAAATCTCATAATCTTCAGGTACATATGCTTCTGTGATTGTAGTTACCATATATTTCCAAGTGGCTATGGGTTTCTTTTCTTCCTTCTCTCTCTCTCTCATCTTTGATGAATTTCTACCATGTGAGTGTAGACCCTCTTAGTCTAGCATTTGCCACTTTCACTTTGTGTGCCTCAGTTATACCATCACATTCAAAGTGATTTTATAACCCTTGAATCCAATCTAGGACTATCTCTAGTTCCATCTTGATAGTGAAGATAGAAACTCCGTCCAATGATTTACCAATCAAAGCCTTTAGTGCTTTTAAAAATGGTTCTTTAGTGAGGACAGGGTCAACGTTAGGGACCTCATCATCTAAGACAATCTCCTTACTCTTTCCTTCAACCTTATTCTTTACTTCCTCAGTCTTTTATTCTACTTGGTCCACTTTGTGTTCCAATTGTGCCAATCTTTCTTTGAGCAATCTATTATATTCTTCTTTCTCATCCACTTTATTTTCCAACTCATAATTTGTCACCATTGTAGACTCTCCTACTAATTCTGATAATTGAAACATCCACCACAAGACAAATCTTATTGGCTCTGATACCAATCTAATAGATGTGGCCAAGTGTGCTTGCACAAGCTTCCTAGGACCTCCACTATTCCTAGCCTTCTCAAGACCCTATGCTTCCTCTTAGGGTCTCTTTAGTCCTTACTATACTAGTCTTGGACTAATCCAATACCACTATGAGAGTAGGTAACTATTGTGCTTCACAAGGAGACAACTATCACCAAATTACACTATACTCTTCCACTCCTTGGATGGTTCCAAGTACATTTTAAAATTCTCAAATCCAAAAGTGTCTGCAAGGATACTTCTCATGTTCAAAATCTTCCTAGGCTCCATATGATTCCATTGGTGACTGGGTAACATAGCGTTACCAAACAATCTCCTAATTTATCTTGAATCTTTGATTTTAGGCCTAATGCCTCTACTAGCACTATCTAAAAGGTTTTTTTCCAATTCTTGCAAAATAATCCCAAACAACACCCAAAAAAAAGTGGGGATTTAGGTACCATTTTCCAAGACTCAAATTATTTTTTAGGTCTTAGGGTCCTAGGGTGTCTGTAAAATAGATTTATAGAATTAAGGATAACTAGGGCTAATTGGGCTAAATAAGTGCAGTCAGATTATTTATGCTTGAAAAAGTATTGAGATGGATTGGTAGAGCCTTCTCTTTCCTAGGAGGGGAATGTATGACCTGTAGGTATACAAAACCTTTCTTAGTTTTCTTCTCCCAATGGTATCCCTACAATCAAACACAATTGATCTCTAGCAATATCCTAGCCGAGCACTCCAATCTTGCCTAGGGCTTGCCATGAAAATTAGCTAAACAACTTACATGAACCTCTCCTACTATATATACACTATAAATAGGCTCCCCTACCATATTCCTCCATTCCATGATGAAATTCATGGTGGAGATTTATGGGGGATCCATTTTGCTCAAAACTGCTTGAGCAACACCAGCAGACTGTACACTAACAAAATAATTTCCTAACCTTTGCAAATTAACACTTAGAAACATAAAACCAAAGAAATGCGTACTAAAACTATCCTAACTACAATAATCCAACACAAAAATTGATGATTCAATCCATTAACTAATACATGAAATCAAAAACATTCATTGTATACTGAACACAGAGTTGTAGAGCAAAATCAGACAACTTCAATTCTTCTTCATACCACCTAGCCTCGGGAAATGGGCCTCCTCATGGTTTAATATGAATTTTCAATGTTCTTAGGCTAGTTACACTAACTAGATTATCCACTCACTGAATGGAATCAAACTTGACAATGTTGTCGAGCAACATTGCAAAGTTGCAAAATGTTGTCAAGCAACATTTTAGCAACTTTTACATCTTTGCCTAAAATTTAGATTAATGACCTTAAATAATTATGAAATGATGTAAAAACATCATAAAGGAATTATTAGGCACAAATATAAGCCGTGTTAATCCTTCTAGGATTCTTGACCCCAAATTCCCATTTTAGGCTAAATTACACTAAACACACTCAAAACCTTAAACATCTAGTTGGATTGATCCTAGTCTAACTGATGACATGTAATTGATTGAATGTTTGATAATATTAAGTTGAAGATGATGCAAAACATGAAATCAGTTAATGGTTTGTATTGTCAGAGATTTCAACTTGATATCATCTGTATGGTCATACACATAATGCCAAAGACTTCAGAGAATCAATGGAAAAATGATTATGCTTTCAACAATGCATAAAAGTCAAGTATTTACTAAGTGATAGACTACACCGACAGAGTGCACACCATCAGTAAAGATAGAGATAAAGTCACAGTGATGCTCGACAAGCAGAAGATAGTGTTTCCTGATGAAGCAAAATCACATGATGCTCGACGAGTTGAAAATAGAGTTGCCTGATGAGCAGGATCCAATGATGCCCGACAGACAGAGATCCCGAAGCTAACTGAAGTTACATCGATGGAATTGGCAGTTGTCATCGGCGACAAACTGCAGAATTGATCGATAGAACAGAGGGATCAGAAAATGAAAAAATATCTAGCTGGCATAGCTTAAAGATAGACTTAACTATTTTTTTTATTCAAGCACAGTTAAGAAATTAATTTATACAATTGGCAAGCAGATAACTACAAGATAAATCAGGAGTTAAAGCCATAAATCAAATTAGCTGGATTGTTTTTCACGCCAAGAATAAAGAATCAAGAATCAAGAATCAAGAATCAAGAATTAAGGAATATCATGTCTATATAAGAGACAAGCATAATTCATTTCCGTAAGCTATCAGATACACAGGGGAGTGAATTAAAAGAAGATGTTGAAGAGAAACTGGTGAAGGATAAACTTCATACAGTCCTGATCAATCAAGCTAAGGGAGAGATAAAGAATTTTGTAGACACCAATGAACAGAGAAGCGCAACATCACAAAGTAGAAAGTGTGAAGCACAAAGGAATTGAATTGATACATTGATCAGAGTTGTATTGTACGTAAATAGAACTAAATATATGCAATTCAAAGTTGCATTAGAAACAGGTCATTATGTTTCAGTTTAACCATTGAAGCATTAAGTCTCTTAACAGAGAAGGACTTAACCATCTTCTATAATTGAGGTATATCCTAATAGATTACCAAAAAGGTTGATTCATGATAGTACCAGTGGTCTTACCTAAAGCCTATTGATAGTCTAAGAAGGAGGTTGATTCAAGGATGGTAGTAAGATTAGCATAAAGCCTATTGACAGTCTAAAAATTGATTCAAGGATGGTAGTAAGATTAGCATAAAGCCTATTGACAGTCTAAAAATTGATTCAAGGATGGTAGCGTAGATGCCATATACTAAGTGAAAACCTATGTATAAAAATGCTCTAACAAGGTCACACTTAACCATGTGTTTGTAACCTTTAACAGGGTTGGCTCCTTACAGGGCTCACTTCAGAATAGTGAAAATTTGGGGTACCAGTCTAGTGGTTTTTTCCCTTAACAGGGTTTCCACTTTAAAATCCATGTGTTATGTGTGTATGGTTTATTAATTTATATTTTTTTATTTCACATATGCATTTCTAGATTGATTGGTATACTCTGCATATTTACTGAGTATCGGTAAATGAGTTTTACTGCTTATCGGTAATCAAGGAGAATAAGGATAGACAAGGTAAACTGATAGACAGTTAATTATTTCAAGTATTTCAAGGCATACATCTTGTAGGGACTTAATAATCTGAGGTGTATTAATTGGTGGAGTAAAGTTTAAAGGATAAATTTTTGAGGCCACTGATTCAACCCCCCTGCCAGTTATTACTAACAATTGGTATTAGAGCTTGTGTGCTTAGAAGGAAGGTTTCAAGACCTAAGTAAAGATCACAAGATGAATAGATGAGATGTGCCCAAGTTGAACAAAGACATCTTTTCTTCATGGCAAAGTAGAATAAGACTTCACTTATCAGGTATTGGCAATGATATTACTCAATACTTAGAAACTAAATATGTGTTTCCTATAGGACCATTGGTAGTAGATCAATTGAGAGTAAAGCATGAACATAACTGCATGGTTATAGAGCTTTCTGCCTCACTCTCTGATGCTGAATTTGAGGATGTCAAAGATTGCAAAAATGCAAATACAATGTGGGATAAGCTAAAACTAATACTGAATAACCTAATTAAATGTTAAAATGCTTATTGGGTAAAAGGATTGAATTATAATCTGTTGAGTGTTTCTCAGCTGAATAATTCAAGTCACAGAGTAGCATTTGAGAACAAGAAGGAAAAGATCTTCAATGAATCAAGAAAAATGATTGGTACCGGTGAATAGACCAAAGGTAATTTATTCTATCTGAATGATACTAACCCCACTTTCCTGATGACTAGAAAGGAAGATATATGGTTGTGGCACAAAAGATTGTGTCATGTGAATTTTGACAACATGATGAAAATAATCAAGAAAAGAAGTGTAAGGGGCTTACCGATGATGACAAAGCCAGACAACATCATGTGCAAAAATGGTCAAAAAGGTAAAATGAAAAAATCTAGTTTCAAAAGAAAAACCCATACATCTGATGAAATTCTAGAATTAGTTCATACTGATTTATGTGGACCAATGAGAACAAAGAGCTATTATGGAGATAGATATTTTATTCTCTTTGTTGATTATTATTCTAGAATGATGACAGTCATGTTTCTAAAAGAAAAATCTGAAGCATTCAAGATTTTTAAATGGTACAAGGCTATAGTAGAAAAATAGAGTGGTAAGGATCTAAAATTTTTAAGATCAGATAGAGGAGGAGAATTTATATCAGATGAATTCACTAATTTGTATAATGAGCATGGTATAAAAAGATAGGTTTCTGCACCAAGAACACCACAGCAAAATGAGATTTCTGAAAGAAGGAATAGATCAATAATTGATTGTCCAAGAACACTGATAATAGAGAAGGACATCACCCAAATATTGTAGAGCGAAGTTGTTAGCACTGCTGTCTATACACTTAACAGAGTACAATTGAGAAAGGACTCAAAGAAGACTCCTTATGAGCTATGGTATGGTAAAACACCCAATGTAAGTTACTTCAAAATATTTGGCAGTCAATGTTATGTCTTAAAAGATAATAGAAATGGAAATCTCGACGCCAAAAGTGATGAAGGTATTTTTTTGGTGTATTCTACCAAAAGAAAAGCTTTTAAATGTCTACTCAAGGCTTCTAACAAAATATTTGAAAGTGCAAATGTGAAGATTGATGAATTTGCAGAAAAGAATGAATTGGAAAGCACAAAAGAACCAAAGGACTACAACAAGTTTGTATACTATGAAGGAACCACAACTCTACCTGAGCAACAATGCTTAAATCTAAAACAACAGAATGTTGCAACTGATGGTCAGAATGCTATTATCGACGGTCAGGATAATGATCAAAATGTTGTGCAAGGTAATGAAAATAAAACTAATACACAAAGAGATGTACCTATACTTGCAAGATATGTAAGAAGGAACCATCCCAAGGACCAGATCATAGGAGATAAGAAAGCTGGTACAAGAATAAGAACTAAGTCTTTAAACTCAAATTGCTTAATTTGTGAGTTTGAACCAAAATATGTCAATGCTGTACTAGCTAATGAAGAATGGATAAGTGATATGAATGATGAGATTGAATAGATTGAGAAGAACAAGACATGGTCACTTTTTCCAAGACTAGATGACAAGAATATGATTGGTACAAAATAGATATTCAGGAACAAACTGAATGAGAATGGAGAAGTCATAAGGAACAAAGTAAGACTAGTATGCAAGGGGTATGCAATAGATGAAGGTATAGAATATGGATAAACCTTTGCACCCATTGCTAGGATAGAAGGAGTAATAATTCTACTTTCTTATGCTGCATATAAAGGATTCAAAGTATATAAAATGGATGTCAAGTCAACATTCCTAAATGGAATACTTGAAGAAGAGGTATACATTGAGCAACCATAAGTGTTTGTGGATCCAGACAAGAGGAACATGGTATGTAGACTTCAAAAAGCCTTGTATGGATTGAAACAAGCTCCCAGAGCCTAGTATGAATGACTTCATTCCTATCTTATAAGTATTGGATTCATAAGGACTAGTGAAAATAGTAATCTTTATTTAAAAGAAGATACTAATGCTAACACTTTGATTGCTGAAATATTTGTTGATGACATCAAATTTGGAGATAATGATATGCTATGCAAATCATTCGCTGATGAAATGAGCAAAGAATTTGAGATGTCTATGTTTGGAGAGATCAAGTTCTTTCTTGGTCTATAGATCATACAACAAAGTGAAGGTATTTTCATTACACAGTCCAAATACATCAAAGAAGTCTTGAAAATATTCAAAATGGAAGATTCCAAACCTGTTGGAACACCGATGGCTACTGGATGAAAATTAACAAAGGAAGACAAGACAACAGAGGTAAATCAGACTCTATACATATCAATGATAGGAAAAATCTTGTATGTTGTACACACAAGACCAGATATTGCACATGCAGTAGGGATTGTTGCTAGATTTTCTGCTAACCCCAGGGAATCACATATAACTGCTGTGAAAAGAATTCTAAGAGATCTGAAGAATACTAAAGAATTTGTCTTATGGTATAGAAGAGAAGGCAAATTTGAACTAAACGTGTTTACCGACGCTGATTGGGCTAGAAATCTTGATGATCGAAAGAGCACAACTACAGGAGCATTCTTTATGGGTGACAGACTTGTCACATGGATTAGCAAGAAGCAAGGATGCATCTCTCAGTCTACTGTAGAACCAGAAATGTTGCTGCTACTGCAAAATGCTCAAATATTGCATGGATCAAATAGTTGCTGGAAGGTATGCATATGAAGATCATAGAACTAGTAATTATCTATTGTGATAACACCAGTGCAATAAATATTTCCAAGAATCTAGTCATGCTTGCAAGGATGAAGATACTGACACCAAACCAGATGATGATATCAAGATAGTTTTTGTAGCTGTGAAGGATCATTCAGATGAAGATGAAAGGTATGAAGAAATTGCACACATATCTAAGATTAGTAAGAATGATATCTAGATTATAGATAGTGGCTGCACTCAGCATATGACGGGTGACAAAGAAAATTTTAATACTTTTGAATACTAACAATTGGTATCAGACTAAACACATTGCCAACAAGTATCGCTATTTAAGAGAATAAGTTCAAGAAAAAGAGGTCATACTTGAATATGTGTAATCAAAAGAACAAGTGGCTAATATCTTCACCAAGCCACTGCCCAAGGATACATTTGAGTACCTGAGAAAAAGACTAGGGGTCAAACCCATATCTACCAGTCAGTAAAAGGACTGAAGGCTGCATCAGCCATATATTATTAGAATATCATTCATGATTGATACCAGCAGAAAATGAACTTCAAAGCTACATCTATATATAGAAAGGTATATATCAGAACCAAGCACCAAAAAATATTGTTATATTAATGATGGATAAGGGAAATTCAAGGAGTATATTATGGATAGAAGAAATTGTTTGACAGAATGTCAGATATTTGACAAATATTTGTTTGGCATTGTTGTCAAAAGGAGATAATATATCCATATTATCATCAGAAACTATTCATTATCAGAATACTCCAAATAAAGAGAGATCATATCCATAGGGAAAGAATTTGTATAAAAGTTGCAAATAAAAGATAGTAACATCAAGAAGTAGAAAATTCAAAAGAGAGAAATTGACACAAATAGAGGTCACAACACATTAGAAGAAGAAACAAAGAAAGCTGCAAGAATCAAATCTAAGCTAACATAGAGCTTACCGGTAGTCATACATTTTTATCAATTATCATAACAAACTGTTTGGAAGTTTGATGAATCTCAACAATTGTATTTCATGTTGTATTACAAATAGTATAGTGTGATAATATAGCATGCTGCCATCAATGCTAAAGGGAGAGATTGATGACATGTAATTGATTGAATGTTTGATAATGTTAAGTTGAAGATGATGCAAAATATTAAATTAGTTAATGGTTTGTATTGTCATTGATGTCAACTTGATATCATATGTATGGTCATACACATAATGCCAAAGACTTCAGAGAATCAATGGAACAATGATTATGCTTTCAGCAATGCATAAAAGTCAAGTATTTACTAAGTGACAGACTACACCAAGAAAGTGCACACCATTGGTAAAGATAGAGATAAAGTCACAGTGATGCCCGACAAGCAGAAGACAGTGTTTCCCGACGAAGTAGAATCATAGGATTTCTAATGAGCTGAAAAAAGAGTTTCCCAATGAGCAGGATCCAATGATGCCCGACGGATAGACATCCTGAATGGTGCAGAGCACCCTAGGGTTTTAGCTCTAAGCCCTAGCATTTTGTAGAGTGAAAAATGGAGCAGGTCACAGTTAGCGGTGAAGTTTGTTTGATGACAGTTTTCATTTTTCCCTAAACACTAATGGTCTCCTAGCGGGCCGGTTACATTATATCTTATCGCGCAGTCACAAAGAGTTGAGCGATCAATGTAAAACAGGTGCGACAATGCGACAGTAGTTCATCGCAAGCTCGCAAGGTAAATGGCGGTTAGGGGAAAACTGTCGCGACAAGGCGATGATAGTTAATCACACAGTCGGTGGGTAATAGGCGGTTAGACTAAAATGGCTGCGACAATGCGATGACTATCTATCACATAGTCACCCATAATCCGGTGGTTAAGTTCTAAGCAGTGCGAGTGTGTGACAACCTATGCATCGCGTGGTTGTCGAGCAACAAACAGTTCAATTTTGAAGTGTGTGAGTAAGTGACGAGGAGACATCGCACAGTCACAGACTAGTTAGCAACTCGTCCTAAAGTATTGCGAGTGTGCGACATCTATGTATCGCGTACTCGCAGAAGAATCGTCAGCTCGTCTATAAGAGGAATGAGTGCGCGACTACCATGTATCGCTCAGTTGCAAGGGAAAACATTAGCTCATTTCAAACAGTGCGAGAGTGCGACGAGCATTGTATCACTCAGTCACAAAGTAAATGTCAGCTCGGAGACAAGCATGGCGAGTGCACGAAAAAAGCTCATCGCTCAGTTGCAAGGAAATCAGTAGCTCAGGTTTAAGTGGTGAGAGTGCACGACCATAGTGCAGCGCAAGGTCACAGAGGAAATGTCAACTCGTCTCAAAGTGCGGCAAGTGCGCGACAAGAGCTCATCGCTCAGTCACAGCGACATCGTCAGCTCGGTTCACAGTGTTGCGAGTGCGCGACTTTGATCCATCGCTCAGTTGCAGAGTAAACATCAGCTCGGGTCAAGGCATTGTGGGTGTGTGACGAGCATGGTATCGCATAGTCGTAGATCAAAGCATACATTGTTAATAAGTCTCGCGACAGTGCGACTAACAGAAAAATGATGAAGCAGCAGGCTGACACGTCAACAGGAGGAAGTTGAAAAGTCATAACCGCCAAAACAAAAAGGGAATGACACGGAGGAAAAACGTTGTCCACAGTGACGGCCATGCAGATGATGAGTTGATGACAGTTTGCGGGAGAAGATGAAGAGAGAGACAGCTGGGATTTCTCAGGCGGACAAGTAACAGAAAATAGTCACACATCATGAAGAGGCCGAAGATAAAATAGAGGAAGAGAATTTGTAAAAAGGAGTTCTTGTTGTTATATGTTAGAGAAGTCAGAGACATAGTAGACTAGTAGAGAAGAGTTTTAGTTGATATTGTAATTCTCTAGTTTTTGAATAAAGAGAAGTTTCCTATGTATTTTGTGTGTTTTTCTATTTTGAGAAGACTTCTGTAGAGTAGGATTTTGTTTCAGTTAAGTATCATGGATGCTTCTTGACTCTGATAATCCATTCTATGGAGTGTGACAGTCAAGAAGCATCCTTCATGTACATTATTTCTATTTCTATATATGTGTGGGAGAAGAGGCTAGTCAGAATTACAGACAAGTCCTAGGCGAGCTAAATGGTCCGACTAGTGAACTTGTAGGAGAAGGAAATAGAAGTAGAAAGGTGCATGACTAATTTGATTAAGTCATGAAGAGTAAGATAAGGTGAAAAGTGAAGCATTGTGGTGGGTAGGAAACCTAAGAGAGAGGGAATGTATAAGTCCTTCTGGTTAGGGTCTGAGAGTAGCCCTAAGAGACTCAAGTGTGAGTCTAGAGGGTCCTGAATTGAATAGGATCCAAGGTGAGATTCCTCCGTAAGAGTAGGAGTCTCAGAGAGTAAGGTGACCTCCCCATCAGATTGGTATCAGAGCCAAGATTAAAGATTGGGGTTTGAAATTTGTAAATGTTTCAAAGTACTGAGGAATCAGTAGAAGAATCAGCCATGGTGACAAATGTAGAATTGGCTAAAGAAGTGAATGAGTAGAAGGAGAGAAATAGACTCCTTGAAGAAACTCTAGAGGTAATGAGAAAACAACTAGAGGATATTGCTGACAAAGTAACTGGAGAAGAAGAAAGTTCCAATAAAGGAAAAGCTGTTGTAGAGGAGGATGTTATACCAGAACCAGACCCTCCTATGGTAGAAGAACCATTCTTGAAAGCTATCAAGGCACTAAATGGAAAAGCATTAGATGGAGTAAAAGTACTTGCTGGAAAAATGGATCCTGAACTGGTAATGGAATGGATTGAAGGAATGGAGAATCATTTTGATTGTGAAGGAGTGACTAAAGCACATAAATTGAAAGTTGCTAAGTCTAGATTGAGAGGAGAAGCCTTAACTTGGTGGAAATTCATCCAAGAAGAAAGAGAAAGAGAATGTAAAAAGCATATTGCAAATTGGCAGGCTATGGTGTCAAAAATTAAGGAGAATTATCTTCCTGAAGACTATGAGATTCAGCTTCATAAGAAGAGGCAGAGTTTGAGACAGAAAGATTTGGATGTAGCTGCATATACTGAAGA
>MU224636.1:1729846-1740678 GCA_018584345.1 Thuja plicata | reverse complement strand
TGCACCAAGTACTTTTATGAGACTGATGAACGAAGTGTTGAAATGTTATATAGGTAACTTTGTAGTAGTTTACCTAGATGATATACTGGTTTACAGTAAGAATAGAGAAGAACATCTCAAGCACTTGCATATAGTGTTAAGGAGATTGCAAGAAGAGAAACTAGCCATCAATTTGGAAAAATGTGAGTTTATGAAAAAGGAATTAGTTTACCTTGGTTTTGTGGTGTCACAGGGTAATCTAAAGATGGATGAAGAAAAGGTCAAAGCTATTCTGACATGGCCTACACCTAAGAAAGGTACTGCTCTAAAAAGTTTCCATGGTTTGGCTCAGTTTTACAGAAAGTTCATCAAAAATTTTAGTGGAATATGTGCCCCAATGTTGGACACAATAAAGGGAGGAGTGAAAACAAAGTTTGTGTGGACAAACAGGGCAAATGAAGGATTTGAGCAACTGAAGAAAGAGGTAGCCACTAAACCAGTATTGGTTCTACCTAGTTTTGAAAAATTGTTCACAGTGGAATGTGATGCAAGTAACATTGATGTTGGAGCAGTGCTAAGTCAGGAAGGAAGACTTGTTGCCTTTTTCAGTGAAAGGTTAAATGAAGCAAAGACCAGATATTCTTCCTATGACCTTGAGTTATATGCATTAGTGCAAGCTCTGAGAAAGTGGAGGCATTATTTATTGCCTAAAGAATTTGTAGTCTATACTGATAATCAAGCTCTAAGCTTTATTAATACTCAAGAGAAACTCAGCTTAAGACACATTAAGTGGATGAAATTCCTACAGTCTTATACATTCACCATTAAACATAAGAAAGGTTAGGTGAACAAGGTTGCAAATGCTTTGAGTAGAAGAATGTTGACAGTGCAGGAAATATAGCTAAGGAGTATTGGAGTGGAAGAATTTAAATATTTGTATGCAGGGGATGCAGATTTTGCAGAAGCATACAAGGTATGCTCTGATTTTGACAATCATTTTCACAGTGAATTTGCTAACTACACTCTGTAGAATTGGTTGTTGTTTAAGGACAATCAATTATGTGTTCCAAGGGGTTCAATGAGAGAGAACCTGATACAAGAAAAACACAATGGATGTTTGAATGGACACTTTGGATTGAATAAGACTTTGGAATTAGTAAGTAGATACTACTACTGGCTGAAGATGTAGAAATATGTAAGGAGATATGTGGAGCAATGCACAATTTGTCAGAAGGCAAAGGGGACTTCTACAAATGCTGGTTTGTATCAACCATTACCCATACTAGATAGACCTTGGGAATTTTTGAGTATGGACTTTATTGTGGGGTTAACTAGGACAAAGACTGGTTATGATAGCATTTTTGTTGTAGTAGACAAGTTCAGAAAAATGAGTCATTTTATACCTTGTAAGACCACTAATGATGCCAGTCATATTGCTCACCTATTTTTCAAGGAAATAGTTAGAATTCATGGTTTGCCAGTAAATATAGTGTCTGATAGAGATGTCAAATTCATGGGTCATTTTTGGAAGACCTTATGGAGAAGATTGGGAACTAATCTGTCCCACAGTTCTGCTTACCATCCTCAAACAGATGGTCAGACAGAAGTTATCAACAAAGTTTTGGGAAACTTGCTTAGATGCTTGACAAAGGAATATGGACAAGCATGGGATCAAGTGTTACCACAGGCAGAATTTTCTTATAATGATAGTGTCAACAGGACTATAGGAAAAAGCCCATTTCAGATTGTATATGGGATGCATCCACGAGGAGTTTGTGAACTCAGAGAACTAAAAGGATAGGGAGTGATAAGTGGACATGCTGATGATTTTGCATAGTCTATGAAGGAGATACATGATCAGGTGAAGAAGAATCTGATTGAGTCAAATCAGAAATTAAAAGAGAAGGTAGATGAAGGAATGAGAGAAGTCTAATTTCAGATTGGAGATCTGGTAATGGTACATCTGAACAAAGCCAGATTACAGAAGGGGATTCCTACTAAGTTGCAAATGAGAAGAATAGGTCCCTGCAAGATATTGGAGAAGTATGGGAAGAATGCCTATAAAATTGATTTACCTAACAATTTGGATATATCACCTATTTTTAATGTGCAGGATTTGATTCCATACAGAGGACCAGTGATACCTAAGAGCACTCAACAGAGGGAGATAGGAAAAGATGTTCAAGATATACAGGTGAAGACTAAGTCCAAGTTGCAAGCAGAGAAAATCCTAGATTCACAAGTTCAGAAGACAACCAGACACAGGGTATATAGAGAATACCTAGTAAAATGGTCAGGGTTACCAGAAGCAGAAGCTACATGGATGGACAAAGAAAACTGTAGAAAGTAAGGAATTAGTTCAGCATTGCTACCGACTAATTCATCTTAACTTCTCCTTCTCAGAGGGGGGGAGTATGGTGCAGAGCACCCTAGGGTTTTAGCTCTAAGCCCTAGCATTTTGCAGAGTGACAAATGGAGCAGGTCACAGTTAGTAGTAAAGTTTGTTTGATGACAGTTTTCATTTTTCCCTAAACACTAACGGTCTCCTAGCGGGCCGGTTACATTATATCTTATCGCGTAGTCGCAAAGAGTTGAGCGGTCAATGTAAAATAGGTGCGACAACGCGACAGTAGTTCATCGCAAGCTCGCAAGGTAAATGGTAGTTAGGGGAAAACTGTCGCGACAAGGCAATGATAGTTAATCACATAGTCGGCGGGTAATAGGTGGTTAGACTAAAATCGCTGCGATAATGCGATGACTCTCTATCGCATAGTCGCCTATAATCTGGTGGTTAAGTTCTAAGTAGTGTGAGTGTGTGAAAACCTATGCATCGCGTGGTCACCGAGTAGTAGACAGTTCAGTTTTGAAGTGTGCGAGTAAGCGACAAGGAGACATCGCACAGTCACAGACTAGTTAGCAGCTCGTCCTGAAGTATTGCGAGTGAGTGACATCTATGTATCACGTACTCACAGAAGAATCATCAGCTCATCTATAAGAGGCATGAGTGCGTGACTACCATGTATCACTCAGTCGCAAGGGAAAACATCAGCTCATTTCAAACAGTGCTAGAGAGCGACGAGCATTGTATCGCTCAGTCGCAAAGTAAATGTCAGCTCGGAGACAAGCATGGCGAGTGCACGACAAAAGCTCATTGCTCAGTTGCAAGGAAATTGACAGCTCAGGTTTAAGTGGTGCGAGTGCGCAACCACAGTGCAGCGCAAGGTCGCAGAGGAAATGTCAACTCGTCTCAAAGTGCGGAGAGTGCGCGACAAGAGCTCATCACTCAGTTGCAGCGACATCGTTAGCTCTGTTCATAGTGTTGTGAGTGCACGACTTTGATCCATCACTCAGTCGTAGAGTAAACATCAACTCGAGTCAAGGCATTGCAGGTGCGCGATGAGCATGGTATCGCATAGTCACAGATCAAAGCATACATTGTTAATAAGTCTCGCGACAGTGCGACTAACAAAAAATTGATGAAGCAGAAGGCTGACACGTCAACAGGAGGAAGTTGAAAAGTCATAACTGCCAAAACAAAAAGGGAATGACATGGAGGAAAAATGATGTCCACAGTGATGGCCATGCAGATGATGAGTTGATGACAGTTTTCGGGAGAAGGTGAAGAGAGAGACAGCTAGGATTTCTCAGGCGGATAGGTAACAGAAAATGGTCACACATCACGAAGAGGCTGAAGATAAAACAGAGGAAGAGAATTTGTAAAAAGGAGTTGTTGTTGTTATATGTTAGAGAATTCAGAGACAGAGTAGACTAGCAGAGAAGAGTTTCAGTTGATATTGTAATTCTCTGGTTTTTGAATAAAGAGAAGTTTCCTGTGTATTTTGTGTGTTTTTCTGTTTTGAGCAGACTTCTCTAGAGTAGGATTTTGTTTCAGTTAAGTATCGTGGATGCTTCTTGACTCTGATAATCCATTCTATGGAGTGTAACAGTCAAGAAGCATCCTTCATGTACATTATTTTTGTTTCTGTATATGTGTGGGAGAAGAGGTTAGTCAGAATTACAGACAAGTCCTAGGCGAGCTAAATGGTCCGACTAGTGAACTTGTAGGAGAAGGAAATAGAAGTAGAAAGGTGTATGACTGATTTGATTCAGTCATGAAGAGTAAGATAAGGTGAAAAGTGAAGCATTACGGTGGGTAGGAAACCTAGGAGAGAGGGAATATATAAGTCCTTCTGGTTAGGGTCTGAGAGTAGCCCTAAGAGACTCAAGTGTGAGTCTAGAGGGTCCTGAATTGAATAGGATCCAAGGTGAGATTCCTCAGTAAGAGTAGGAGTCTCAAAGAGTAAGGTGACCTCCCCATCACTGAAGCTAACTAAATCTACACCAATGGAACTGGTAGTTGTCACCGGCAATGAACTACAGAATTGACCGACATAACAGAGAGATAAAAAAATGACAAAATATCTAGCTGGAAGAGCCTAAGGATAGACTTAACTATTTGTTTTATTCAAGAAAAGTTAAGCAATTGATTTATACAGTTGGCAAGCAGATAACTATGAGATAAATCAGGAGTTAAAGCCATAAATCAAATTGGCTGGAATTTTTTTCATGCCAAGAATCAAGAATCAAGAATCAAGAATCAAGAATCAAGAATCAAGAATCAAGAATTAAGGAATATCATGTCTATATAAGAGACAAGAATAATTCATTACCGTAAGAAATCAAATACATGGGGGAGTGAATTAAAATAAGATGTTGAAGAGAAACTAGTGAAGGATAAACTTCATACAGTCATGATCAATCAAGCTAAGGGAGAGCTAAAGAATTCTGTAGACACCAATGAACAGAGAAGAACAACATCACCGAGCAGAAAGTGTGAAGCACAAAGGAATTGAATTGATACATTGATCAGAGAGGTATTGTATGTAAATAGATCTCAATATCTATAATTCAAAGTTGCATTAGAAACAGGTCATTGTGTTTCACTTTAACCATTGAAGCATTAAGTCTCTTAACAGAGCAGGACTTAACCGTCTTCTATAATTGAGGTATATCCTAACAGATTACCAAAAAGGTTGATTCATGATAGTAGAAGCAGTCTTACTTAAAGCCTATTGACAGTCTAAGAAGGAGGCTAATTCAAGGATGGTAGTAAGATTAGCATAAAGCCTATTGATAGTTTAAAGACTGATTCAAGGATGGTATCATAGATGCCAGATACTAAGTGACAACCTATGTATAAAAATACTCTAATAAGATCACACTTAACTGTGTGTTTGTAACCTTTAATAGGGTTGGCTCCTAACATGGCTCACTTCAGAAGAGTGAAAATTTGGGGTACTGGTCCCAGTGGTTCTTTCCCTTAGTAGGGTTTCCACGTTAATATCCATGTGTTATGTGTGTATGGTTTAGGACTTTAGTGTTTTACATTTCACATATGCATTTATGGATTGATTGGTATAATCTACATATTTATTGAGTATCAGTAAATGAGTTTTACTACATATCGGTAATCAAGGAGAATAAGGAAAGACAAGGTAAACTAACAGACAATTAATTATTTCAAGTATTTCAAGGCATACAACTTGTAGGGACTTAATAATCTGAGGTGTATTAATTGGTGGATTAAAGTTTAAAGGATAAATTTTTGAGGCCACCGATTCACCCCCCCTCTCAGTTATTACTAACACTAACCCAACTAGGTGCAAACATGCAAGACCTTCTAAGGTCAAAAATAAAACAACTGACTTGGCTAGGGTCAGTAAAAGCCACAAAAAAACATATGGATATGATTTATCCTAGGTTCTCCTGCACCATCCTCCCCAAATAGAAATATTTCAATCCACCCTTGGATTGAGAAAGTTGGAATCAATGCCCAACTTATTGAAGTCCCTCTCCTTGATCCATGTAGCCTATGCATCAACTTGTCCATGCCACTTCAGAAGATGTTCTTTGTAATCATTCTTCCTAGTCTGTTTGTAGACTCTTCAATCCAATATTTGCTCTACTTTCTTGGAAGGTGTAAAGGGTAAGTTCAGTCCCTCCACTTCTTGTATCACCTCAGTCAAAATCTGATCTAGGCCTAGCATTGGGCCTTTATATATGATGAAATTGTTGATCTCTAAGTTTTGTTGATCATTAGTGTTCCTCACTTAGTAATTTATCTAGGCAGTTTTAGCCGATCATCATTGTGGCTGAGCTATCCATTGTAGGATGAGCTATCTGGCACAATCATCGTAGAGTAGATAATAGTTGCTGAGTCACATGGTTACCAAGTTCAGTTCATGCCAAGTGATAGAGTCTTTTTGTGCTGAGAAAGATAGTTTTGTTCTGTATGTCAAGATTGACACCAATTTCAAGGTAAACTATTTTGGGCTGACTTATCTAAGCATTTAATATTTTCAACATGATAATTATGCATTTAATTATTTGATCACACTATGTGGCATGGAGCTAATAAGAAAATTGGATTGTCCTAAGCGGCATAAGCATTTGATCTTGATCGTTGATCTAGATCTAATTGCCAGATCTGTAAAGTATATTAAGATTGCTTCTTACCCTAATTGAAACAGTAATGTGAGAGAAAGTGTATGCATACATGAGAGATGTGCGAAGGGTTTTTTTGAGAGGGGAAGCATAGATCTAGCAAAGTGAAAGTGCAGTGAGAAGTAGAGTAAAGATATATCAGATTATTAGATTAGAGAAGGTATTAAAAAGAGGAGATCCGTTATCATCATCAGAGTGCATAACAAAGGATCAGATCTTGAAACATTCTAACAACTATATAAGGTGAAATCTCTTAACATAGTGGTTCTAACAAACCTTTCTAAATCTCTTAGCCGAGTGATTACTTTGTTGTAAGTTCAAATCCTTTTACAAGGTAGTTTGTAATGATCTGTATCTCTTAACTGGGCAGACCTTTAACCAGGTAGATTAAATATTGTGATCAAATTTTGTAGCCCTAACAGGCACACTTTATTGTTGTAGTAGTAAATTTTTTTTGGGTGTCATCCCCACCCCAATTTTACCTCATTGGGTTTCTGGGTTACCAAAATTCTGTGTCTTGTGTTATTTATTTACTGTCATGAATGCTACTAGATGATAGATCAACTACATTTATGTATGATTGTGGATCAGTTTGTTTTAAGAGATAAAATTTAAAGATCTGATTCACCCCCCTCTCAGCATCTTACTTTCCCATATTGTATTGTTAGTAATAACTAAGAGGGGGGGGGGGGGGTGAATCAATGGTCTCAAAAATTTATCCTTTAAACTTTAATCCACCAATTTATACACCTCAGATTATTAAGTCCCTACAAGATGTATGCCTTGAAATACTTGAAATAATTAACTGTCTGTCAGTTTACCTTGTCTGTCCTTAGTCTCCTTGATTACTGATAAGTAGTAAAACTTATTTACCGATACTCAGTAAATATGCAGAGTATACCAATCAATCCAGAAATGCATATGTGAAATGTAAAACAATAAAGTAATAAACCATACACACATAACACATGGATTTTAATGTGGAAACCCTGTTAAGGGAAAAACCACTGGGACTGGTACCCCAAATTTTTACTCTTCTGATGTGCCCTGTTAGGAGCCAACGCTATTAGAGGTTACAAACACACTGTTAAGTGCAACCTTTTTAGAGGATTTTTATACATAGGTTGTCACTTAGTATCTAGCATCTATGCTACCATCCTTGAATCATTCTTTAGACTATCAATAGGCTTTATGATAATCTTACTACCATCCTTGAATTAGCCTCCTTCTTAGACTATCAATAGGCTTTAGGTAAGACCACTGCTACTATCATGAATTAACCTTTTTGGTAATCTGTTAGGATATACCTCAATTATAGAAGATGGTTAAGTCCTGCTTTGTTAAGAGAATTAATGCTTCAATGGTTAAACTGAAACATAATGACCTATTTCTAATGCAACTTTGAATTATAGATATTAAGATCTATTTATGTACAATACCTCTCTGATCAATGTATCAATTTAATTCCTTTGTACTTCACACGTTTTGCTTTGTGATGCTATACTTCACTGTTTGTCGGTGTTTGCAAAATTCTTTAGCTCTCCCTTAGCTTGATTGATCAGGACTGTATGAAGTTTATCCTTCACCAGTTTCTCTTCAGCATCTTCTTTCAATTCACTCCCCCATGTATCTAAGTGCATGCAGAAATGAATTATTCTTGTCTCTTATATAGACATGATATTCCTTAATTCTTGATTCTTGGTGTGAAAATCAATCCAGCAAATTTGATTTATAGCTTTAACTCCTGATTTATCTTGTAGTTATCTTCTTTCCAAATGTATAAATCAATTGCTTAATTTTAGTTGAGTAAAACAAATAAAACAATTAGTTAAGTCTATTTTTAAGCTCTGCCAACTAGATATTTTGTCATTTTCTGATCTCTCTATTATATCGGTCAATTCTACAGTTCATCGCCGGTGACAACTGATAGTGTTGTCGATGTAACTTTAGTTAGATTTGGAATCTTCATCTGTCGAGCATTATTGGATCATGCTCATCGGGCAACTCTGTTTTTAGCTCGTCGGGCATCTTGTGATTCTGCTTCATCAGGCAACACTATCTTCTACTCATCGAGCATCACTGTGAATTTATCTCTATCTTTACTAGTGGTGTGCACTCCATCGATGTTGTCTGTCACTTAGTAAATACATGAATTTTATGCATTTGTCAAAGTATAATCATTGTTCCATTTATTGTCTGAAGTCTTTGGCATTATGTGTATGACCACATAGATGATATCAAGTTGACATCAATGAAAATACAAACCATTAACTAATTTAATGTTTTGCATCATCTTCAACTTAACATTATCAAACATTCAATCAATTACATGTCATCAATCTCTCCCTTTGGCATTGATGGCAACACACTATATTATCACACTATACTATTTCTAATACAATTGTTGAGATTCATCAAATTACCAAAATTTTTTTTTTGATAACTGATAAAAATGTTTGACCATCGGTAAGCTCTGTGTTAGCTTAGATTTGATTCTTGTAGCTTTCTTTGTTTCTTCTTCTGATGTGTTTTGATCTATGTTTGTGTCAATTTCTCTCTTTTGACTTTTTTGCTTCTTGATGTCACTGTCTTTTGCTTGCAACTTTTTATACAAATACTCTCCCTATGGATATGATCTCTCCCTATTTGGAATAATATGTTAATGAATAGTTTCTGATGATAATACAGATACATTCTCTCCCTTTGACAATAATTCCAAACAAATATTTGTCAAATATCTGTCATTCTGTCAAACAATTTCTCCTATCCATAATATATTACTTGAATTTCCCTTATCCATCATCAATACAACAATATGTTCTGGTGCTTGATTTTGATATATACCTTTCTATATATAGATGTAGCTTTGAAATTCATTTTCTGCTTGCATCAATCATGAATGATATTCTGATAATATATGGCTGATGCAGCCTTCAGTCCTTTGACTGACTGGTAGACATGGGTTTGACCCCTAGTCTTTTTCTCAGGTACTCAAATGCATCTTTGGGTAGTGGCTTGGAGAAGATATCAGCCAATTGTTCTTTTGATTGCACATATTCAAGTATGACCTCTTTTTCTTGAACTTGTTCTCTTAAATAATGATACTTGGTGGCAATGTGTTTAGTCTTTGCATGCATGACTAGATTCTTGGAAATATTTATTGCACTGGTGTTATCACAATAGATAATTATTGGTTCTATGATCTTCATATGCATACCTTCTAGCAACTGTTTGATCCATGCAATATTTGATTAGTTTGCAACAGCAACAACATATTCTACTTCTGCAGTAGACTGAGAGATGCATCCTTGCTTCTTGCTAATCCATGAGACAAGTCTGTCACCCATAAAGAATGCTCCTTCAGTAGTGCTCTTTTGGTCATCAAGATTTCTAGCCCAATTAGCGTCAGTAAATACTTTCAGTTCAAATTTTCCTTCTCTTCTATACCATAAGCCTAATTCCTCAGTATTCTTTAGAAATCTTAGAATTCTTTTCACAGTAGTTATATTGATTCCCTGGGGTTAGCAGAAAATCTAGCAACAATCCCTACTGCATGTGCAATATCTAGTCTAGTGTGTACAACATACATGAGTTTTCCTATCATTGATTTGTATAGAGTCTAATTTACCTTTGTTGTCTTGTCTTTTTTTGTTAATTTGCATCCAGTAGCCATCAGTGTTTCAACAGGTTTGGAATCTTCCATCTTGAATATTTTCAGAACTTCATTGATGTATTTGGACTGTGTAATGAAAATACCTTCACTTTGTTGAATGATCTGTAGACCAAGAAAGAACTTGATCTCTCAAAACATACACATCTCAAATTCTTTGCTCATTTAATCAGTGAATTATTTGCATAGCATATCATTTCCTCCAAATATGATGTCATCAACAAATATTTCAGCAATCAAAGTGTTTGCATTAGTATCTTTTTTAAAATAAAGATTACTATTTTCACTAGTCGTTATGAATCCAATACTTATTAGATAGGAATGAAGTCATTCATACCAGGCTCTGGGAGCTTGTTTCAATCCATACAAGGCTTTGTGAAGTCTACATACCATGTTCATCTTGTCTGGATCCACAAACCCTTTTGGTTGCTCAATGTATACCTCTTCTTCAAGTATTCCATTTAGGAATGCTGACTTGACGGCCATTTGATATACTTTGAATCCTTTGTATGTAGCATAAGCAATTAGAATTCTTACTCCTTATAGCCTAGTTGTAAGACCCCGCCTCCTTAAGTACCAATACAATTTTAAAATTTTAAATACATCTAGATTATTTAGGTTTGAATAAGTGGTTGTGTGGTTATTTTCATTAGTAAAATTCTTATCTCTCTCTATCTCT
>MU224636.1:1697746-1722512 GCA_018584345.1 Thuja plicata | reverse complement strand
TAATACCAATTGTTAGTAATAATTGAGAGAGGGGGGGGGGGGTGAATCAGTGGTCTCAAAAATTTATCCTTTAAACTTTAATCCACCAATTTATACACCTTAGATTATTAAGTCCCTACAAGATGTATGCCTTGAAATACTTGAAATAATTAACTATCTATCGGTTTACCTTGTCTGTCCTTATTCTCCTTGATTACCGATAAGTAGTAAAACTTATTTACCGATACTCAGTAAATATGCAGAGTATACCAATCAATCCAAAAATGCATACATGAAATGTAAAACAATAAATTAATAAACCATACACACATAACACATGGATTTTAATGTGGAAACCCTATTAAGGAAAAAACCACTGGGACCGGTACCCCAAATTTTCACTCTTTTGAAGTGAGCCTTGTTAGGAGCCAACCCTGTTAAAGGTTAAAAACACACTGTTAAGTGTGACCTTGTTAGAGGAATTTTATACATAGGTTGTCACTTAGTATCTGAAATTTACGCTACCATCCTTGAATCAGTCTTTAGATTGTCAATAGGCTTTATGCTAATCTTACTACCATCCTTGAATCAACCTTCTTCTTAGACTATCAATAGGCTTAAGGTAAGATAGTTGCTACTATCATTAATCAACCTTTTTGGTAATCTGTTAGGATATACCTCAATTATAGAAGACGGTTAAGTCCTGCTCTGTTAAGAGACTTAATGCGTCAATGGTTAAACTGAAACACAATGACCTATTTCTAATGCAACTTTGAATTGCAGATATTTAGATCTATTTATGTATAATACCTCTTTGATCAATGTATCAATTTAATTCCTTTGTACTTCACACTTTCTGCTCTGTGATGTCGTGCTTCACTGTTCATCGATGTCTACAGAATTCTTTAGCTCTCCCTTAGCTTGATTGATCAGGACTGTATGAAGTTTATCCTTCACCAGTTTCTCTTCAGCATCTTCATTCAATTCACTCCCCTGTGTATCTGAGTGCATGTGAAAATGAATTATGCTTGTCTCTTATATAGACATGATATTCCTTAATTCTTGATTCTTGATACTTGGAGTGAGAAACAATCAAGCCAATTTGATTTACGGCTTTAACTCCTAATTTATCTCATAGTTATCTTCTTGCCAACTGTATAAATCAATTGCTTAACTATGGTTGAATAAAACAAATAAAACAATCAATTAAGTCTATCTTTAAGCTTTTCCAGCTAGATATTTTGTCATTTTCTGATCTCTTTGTTCTGTCAGTCAATTCTATAGTTCATCGCTGGTGACAACTGCCAGTTCTGTCACTGTAAATTTAGTTAGCTTTGGAATCTTCATCCATCGGGCATCATTGGATCTTGCTCGTCAGGCAACTCTATTTTCAGCTCGTCTGGCATCCTGTGATTCTTCTTCGTCGGGAAACACTGTCTTCTGCTCATCGGGCATCACTGTGAGTTTATCTCTGTCTTTACTGGTGGTGTGCACTCTGTCGGTGTGCACTCCATCGATGTGCACTCTGTCACTGTTTTCTATCACTTAGTGAATACATGACTTTTATGCATTGCTGAAAGCATAATTATTGTTCCATTTATTCTCTAAAGTCTTTGGCATTATGTGTATGACCACATAGATGATATCATGTTGACATCAATGACAATACAAACCATTAACTAATTTAATGTTTTGCATCATCTTCAACTTAACATTATCAAACATTCAATCAGTTACATGTCATCATGTATTTCAAACAATTGGTATCAGAGCACAGTTCTCCCATAAAGGTTTTAATCAACTTGAGAGTACAAATCTTGAGATGGAGATTTACAAATTGGGTAAAGTCATTGAGAATCAAAAGATTGAAATTCAGCTAGCATTACATCAGCTTGAGACAACAAGATAGGAATTGAGAAAGTCCTTGATATCTAGGAAAGATTCAGCCAAACAAATGAATGACACTCATTATCAGGAAGAAGACACTACAAGCCTATTTCAGAATGGAATCTCTATTGATAGTGATGCATAAATTTCAGATCTACTAGAAAGGAATAATACTTTGTGTGAAGGAGTCAGAAACTTGAATAGAGAACAAGAAGCATAAATAGTAATACTATGTGAAGTAGTGGAACAAAAGAAGAAAGATGAAGATGACAAAGCTATGGCTGAAGAAGAAAAAATAATTATGAATATTAGACTTTATGAAAAGACAAATGAAGTAAAAATGATAAAAAATAATCAAGTTGACATGGTGAATCAATTGTTACTTGCAAATCAGGAGATCAGTAGGAAATACATGGAAATGGTGAATCTGAGATCTGAGAACAGTCAATTGAAAGATGAATTGAGATTTAAAAAAGAACTTAATGAAAGATTAAATAAACCTATTGAAGCTTTGACTCATTTTGAAAATCTAATGGAAGAATCAAGGAGATCTAGAGATTCCTCTGGATTAGGTCATATCAAACAAAAGACATATTCTAAAAAAGGAGAATCATCTAAGATTGGTGAAAAGAGGAATGCAAAGACAAAGAATAACAAGTCTGTATTCCATCACTATGGAAAACTAGGACACACTACAAACATCTGCCAAAGAAAGAATGGTAAGTCCAATCCTAAACCTAAGTTCAATGGTTATTGCTTTAAATATAAAATTTTTGGACATAAAGCACATGAATGTTGGGCAAAGGAAAATAATGCACCTCCCACACCTAGATTCAATGGTTATTGTTACAATTGTCAAAAATTTGGACATAGAGCACAATATTGCAGATTTGATGCTAAACAACAATGAACATCAAAGACACAAGAAAAATCACCAAGGAAGGGTAACACATACAATTGGGATTACAACACATGGCATAGTTTTCATTACTGTGGTGAGTATGGGCATGTTCCAGAAAACTCCATAAAGACACATTTTGGAGGAAAATCTAAGAGTTGGATGAACGAAAGCCTAGTTTTCTATAATTGTCTAAAAATCAGTCACACTAGGAAGGATTGCAAGACAAGGGTACCTGCTCCTACTGTTGAGGAAATTAGAGCACAAATGAATCAAACATGGGTAAGAAAAATAGAACCGAGTAGCAGTGAAGCTACTAAAGCCAAGGTCACCCAATCCAATGGATCAGGTGATCAAACCATCACTAATTAAGCAAGAATGGTATGTGAGGAACTATGTTTATATCTCATATCTTCTATCAGTTCCTAACATATAAAGTGCAAAAGTCCATATCTACATATGTTAAGATGCATCATGAAATATTTTTGAGACATGTACCTAGCCAAGTCAATATGCATTATAGGTGCCGAGCAACAGTGTTATTGTACACAATGACCGAGTTCTATAGTATGTGTTGAGCTGGTATGGGTTGCGATCAAGAGATAGACAAGTTTTGTGAGTCAGCTGAGGACAACTATTTGGCACTCACTCAAAGGATAGAACATTTATTGAAAACCTAAATTTTGACCTTTGGAGCCTATAAAGGAACGAGGCGTTCATTACTTATTTTTACCTTGTAGAGTGTTGAAGCAATTTGCGAACTTGATTTCTGCAAATATCTTTCAAAGACTTCTATAGCGTGCCATCAGCTACCCTGAGTAAAAGTGTGAATTTCAACATCTGCAGAGGTATTCTGTTCATCATCTTTTGAAACCCTATTTCATTCAAAATCATGGCCGCTAGTTCTTCCACAACAGTAAAGAGTATGGAGGAGTTGCTAAAAGTTTAGTTGGTGAGGAGCGAGACCTGTGTGCCTCCTAATTTCCAAGTAGTTCCTAAGAGCGCCATCTAGGGTGATCTAAATAGAGCCCTATCATTGATTCCACCTAAGGTACTCATGATTCATGATATTAGGTCATGTTATATGTGCAAGATAAGTGAAGTTGGTGATCACGAGCTAAGAGACTATTACAAAAAATTATGCAAAGATGGAGCCCTAAAAGATGAACATAAACATTTAGCCGAGAGAGGGTTAACTCATGCCCTAGAATTTCTGAGGGATTTTAGAATGGAATGGATCAAGATTGTTCTGAGTCGTGTACATGACATGAACATATGGCTGGAAAATGGACCAGTTAAGATTACAAAGGAAATCATCTATCATGTAACTGGTTATCCAAATTCTTAACGGAAAGAGGAAAATGAGATGTCAAAGTAAGGAAAACATAGAAGAATTCACTAGAGATATTTGGAATAAAAGAGGGATGACGATCTCTACTATCACAGACTTGGAGCTTGATTTTGCGGTTAGGGTTATTTCTCATAAGTTTTATCAGTCGAACCGACTAGACAGTGTCCCATGCATTGCAGTTGACCAAGCTTGGAATATTGTGAAGAAGGATCATACTTATGACCTTTCCAAGCTTCAAATGATGCAATTGGCCGAGAACCTTGCTTCAATCAGAAAGGCAAAGAATTTAGTGTGTAAGTTCAGATCTCTTCTTGTTTGTATATTTTTCTACATAAAGAATACATTTCCTACTTTTGGGAACCTAGTGTGTAAAATAGACAGACCTATTACATAGAAAATCAATACATTTATTCAGAAATTAGGTGATAAATTTGACAATGTGATGGGAACATATTTTTTTGAATTTAAGAAAAAGATGAGATTGAGGAGTAGAATTCCCAGATCACTTGTTGAGAAGCATTATGAGGATGTATGTTTTCTGGTAGACACAGATTTCACCTATATGTAGGCAGTAGTGTTGAGGGTATCATGGTTAAGGCCATTACCTTATGAAGTGTATGTTGATGCGACATCTGTAGCTATAACAACTCTATAGAGGAAATTGATAGTACAATGACTATGAAGAATCAAAGTCCAAAATCTCATGGATTTGAAGGCTGTCACTATGGAGAGGAAAAGGAAAAAGATTGTCAAAAATCTGAAGAAGATGGTTGGAATTGAGAGTGATGAAGAAGTAGAGGATGTACCTTTGTGTTTATCAACAGGACATGGAGAAGATATGTATAATGAAGAAGAAGAGAATGAACCTGAAAAGGATATCACTGTAAAAGGAAAAGGGAAGCAACCAGTAGTTGCCAAGACAACTAAACCAAGTCAAGAAAAACCTAAGGCTACCCCTCCTGTTTCTAACTAGGCTAGGACAAGGGAAGAAACTATTTCTACACAAGCCGAGTCAACAAAGGTGTATACAAAGAAGAATGCTAGTGAGAGCAGTTCAGGAAAGAGAAAACAGGTTGAAACTAAGGCACTATCGAGCAAGCTTGAGAAGAAACTAAGAAGAAAAATAATCTTGGAAGAAGAAGAAGATGAGGAGAAGATAGCTACTGATGAACCTAGCAACATACCTATAGCATCACATAAACCAATTACCAATATTGATGAGGTATGCAAGAATATTAGGAGTACAACTGGTTTAGCAGGATTCAAATTTATCAAGTATGAGAAGCAAAGCATAGCAATCAAGCACAAGATTCAGGATGCATTACTAGATATGATGTGTACATACAAGATGACACCTATAGAAATAGGAAATCTTATTCCTACAAAACTTTATCATATTTTATCAAAAAATTGGTAGTATGCTTTAATGAACAAAAGACAGATAAGGGAAGGAAAACTAGATAAGGTTATTCCTGATCTAACCAAGAAACAGATAGAAAAATTCATTTAACAATTATCAAAGGAAGTTTATTCCTAAACAAAGAGCCTATGCAATATTGAAGAATTATGTTGAAGGAGTAGTTCAACAGAGCAGCAGAACATGGAAGGAGACCTTTGGGTTAATCACTAATAAGGCTGATGAGAAAGGTGAAGGCACCTCAGAGCCAAAGGAAATGGAAGAAGAAACTGCTATTGATCAAGTAGAGACTGAGGCAGAACCACAAGAGAAAACAAGAGATGGGAAAACTATAGATTTGACAATGGATAGTCCCATTGAAACTACACTTGGAGAGGATAGAAATGTGGATGTCGAGGATTAGAATGAGCTGGCAGGCACATGTATGCAATCACCCATTTGAGAAATAGAGCTCGAGTCAGACAAAGAAGGAGAAAAGGAGGTAATCAATACTAATCCACCTATTTTAGAGGTTGTACAAATAGTTTTAGAGAATGGAGATAAGATGGAAGAAATTGCAAATAAGCCTACAGAACAAGAGGCTATACAAGTGTTGGTGGATCTACCACACTATGTATCATCTACTCCCACTAGACCCAAAATAGCAAGTATACTTGATCCACAGGAAATATTGACTGAGATGAGGGAAGCAATTGAAATTGATACTGACAAAGGAAAAGATATCACATAACCTAAGTCGAGTATCAGCTCACCAGAGCTCAAGAGGAGGAAGTTAAACAAGAAAAATTCACCAAGCTTAAATGTCACATTAGATGAAGTCATTGTGATTCTTGAATGGGATCTTGAGAGTTTGACATATGAGAAGATTCAAACCCTTCAAGACCTATTGAAGAGGAAGAAGAGACAAGAGGAAATGAAGAAGGAACAAAAATAGAAGCAAGTTCTGCATGACATAAAGGATATTTTTTGTTAAAGCTTTTGATATGGAAGATGAAAATCAACAAGCACCAATACTAGAATAGTTAGTTCACATTGTGCAGAAAGTTACTGATGAAAATATTGAGGCAAATGAAAAACCAATGCAATGGTCTGAGAGAAGATTTGAGAACAAAGTATCAAAGAAGATATCTAGAGAGATTGCCACCAAACAGGTTGAACTTTCTTCTCTTGTTGAGATTCTTGAGGAAGTTGCGAATAATGTATTTTCATTATATAAAAGATTATGTGATGATACATTCTTTACAAAGGATAATCAACAGCTTATTGAGAAGTTGCATTTAGATATGAACTCAACAACAAGTTCATTGAGCATGGATGCTAGTTCTAGTTCTATCTATTTTGATAGGTTGACTCATGCACAGAGGAGATTAGCCAAGCTTATAGCTGAAGATGGCCAAATCAGGGCCAAACTAATAATAATTTAGGCTAATTTGATACCTCATTTGGAGGTTATTTAGAAGGAACTCACAGCTGCATGAGAATTGGTCAAGAGAGATTCTCATCTCTCTACTACAGATAGTTTGGTAAGTCTAGCTGCCGAGCTAGAAGTTAAGTTGGAGGTTATGAAGTTTTTTAAGGATAGTTGGGATACATCTTTTGCATTGATTTTACAGCTTCATAAACCATTTTTGGACAAATACAACTTAACCCCCACAACTATCAGTGACAAAAACAAGGGGGAAATAGGACTGGAAACAAGTATAAATATCTTTACTAAAGGCATGTATATTATGTAGATAATGTATGAAGAATCAAGTATAATATAAGGGGGAGTACATTGTGTACTTAGGAAAATTTTGTGAATGTAAATGATAATTTATTTTTCCACTAATATCAAAGGGGGAGATTGTTGATCCCTAAGTTTGGTTGATCATTAGTGTTCCACACTTAGTCATTTATCTAGGCAGTTTTAGGTGGTCATCATTGCTGCCGAGCTATCTGGCATAGTCATTGCCGAGAAGATAACAGTTGCCGAGTCACACGATTACCAAGTTTAGTTCATGCCGGGTGAAAGAGTCTTTCTATGCCGAGCAAGACAATTTTGTTATGTATGTTAGGATTGACACTAATTTCAAGGTAAAATATTTTGGGTAGAATTATCGAAGCATTTAATATTTTCAATGGGATAATTATGTGTTTAATTATTGATCCCACTACATGGCATGGAGCCAATCAAAAAATTGGATTGTCCTAAGTGGCATAAGAATTTGATCTTGATCATTGATCTAGATCTAATTTCTAGATCTGTAAAGTATATTAAGATTGCTTCTTACCTTAATTGAAAGAGTACTATGAGGGAAGGTGTATGCGTACATGAGAGATGTGCGAAGGGTTGTTTTGAGAAGGGAAGCATAGCTCTAGCAAAGTGAAAGTGCAGTGAGCAGCAGAGTAAAGATATATTAGATTATTAGATTAGAGATGAGAAAAGGTATTGAAAAGAGGAGATCTATTATCAGCATCAGAGTGCATAACGAAGGATCAAATCTTGAAACATTCTAACAAGTGTATCAGGTGAAATCTCTTAAAAGAGTGGTTCTAACAGACCTTTGTAAATCTCTTAGCCGAGTGATTACTTTGTTGTAAGTTCAAATCCTTTTACAAGGTAGATTGTAATTATTTTTAGCTCTTAACCGGGTAGACCTTTAACCAGGTAGACTACATATTGTGATCAAATTTTGTAGCCCTAACAGGCACACTTTATTGCTGCAGTAGTGAAGTTTTTGTGGGTGTCATCCCCACCCCAGTTTTAACTCGTTGGGTTTCTTGGTTACCAAAATTATATGTCTTGTGTTATTTATTTACTGTCATGAATGCTACTAGATGATAGATCAATTAAATTTATGTATGACTGTGGATCAGTTTGTTTTAAGAGATAAAAGTTGAAGATCTGATTCACCCCCCCTCTCAGCATCTTGCTTTCCCATATTGTATTTCCAACACAAATCTGCTACATTGAACACATGAAATAAACCAACATCCTCTAGAAGTTCCACTTTATATGCATTGGTTCCATATTTGGCAAGAATGGTACATGGGCCAATCCTTCTCATCTGTAGCTTATTAGCAACATTTTAGAAAATTTTATATCTTTGCCTAAAACTTAGACTAATGGCCTTTAATCATTATTAAATAATGTAAAAATAGCATAAAGGCCTTCTTAGGCACAAATCTAAGCCATGTTAAGCCTTCTAGGCTTCTTGACCCCAAATTCCCATTTTAGGCTAAATTACACTAAACACACTCAAAACCTTAAACATCTACTTGGATTGATCCTAGTCTAATCCAACTAGGTACAAACATGCAAGACCTTCTAAGGTCAAAAAGAAAACAAATGACTTGGCTAGGGCCAGTACAAGCCACAACAAAACATAGGGATAATATTTAGCCTAGGTGCTCCCACACCAATCATCCAAGTCAAATCATCAAGAATTATTCTTTAGATGGAATGTGTAGGACTTTAACATAAAAAAATGCATAAAATTACATGATTATAAATCATAATCATATAAATCAAATATTTTATCATCATATAGAACCATCACATCCATGTAATGTTTTTTCATACACTATCCATCTAGTTAATGCATCCATATAAAGCATCCATAAAGAATCCATCTAAGCATGAATATAAGTAAATGCATCCATAAATACTACATAAAAAAAAAACAAACAAAAAAAAACAAAAACAAAACAAAAAATAAAAAAAATATGCATATAGATCGAGCCATATAAACTGCATATATCAAATGTCTCACAACATAGTCATATATCATCAAAATCAAAAATTACAATGCATAATGACATCAAATAAGAATACATCATAAGTATCAAAAGGAGGGGGTAAGGTATATCAAATTTCATCAAGATACATAAAGATTTTATCATACAAAAAAGAGATACATGTGTCCATCATCAAAATCTGATATCATCAATAAGATCTAGGCATGAATGCCTCTTGAATCTATATGAGGACTCATCAAAATGTTTCCACTTGTACTGGTCCCACATGCATCTACAAAACCTATAGATAGCCCTACTCTTCCACTAGTCCTTGACCCTATATCATTTAGACATCTAATTAACCAGGCATCATCAAGAAATCCAAGTAAGCCTATCAAATCAAACACAAATTAGTCAATCAGAAATTGATCATCCTAATTAGTCAAAAATCAAACACCATCCATCCTATTTTCTCAAATGAAATTTCTATCAATATCGACGAGCACATCTACCTTTGACTCTCTAGATATTGAGGTTGAAAGTGTTGGAAAGTTACAATGGAAACAATGGTTGTTTTTTCATTGATGTCAAACCTTAACTGGTGAGACTATTTCTATCTATTTGAGTACAATATCTATTGATTGACGAAGAAGATTTAACAAGAAGACCAAGTGGAATGATTGAGTTAAGGCAAATAACAAGGGTACTTGATCAGTTGGCACATTGGAAAAACAATGTGTTGTTAATCTTTTGATGATAGTTTTATTGGTTGGTTTGTGCCGACAAATAGTATGCTGAGAAGGATTTCTAGTGACGACCGAGCACCAGTGAAATATTTGAGCAAGTTCAGTGTTGGCTGAGTGAGAAGACAATGGTGGCTGAGCACTAGTATTTTGATTAATGATGAGATTTAAGATCTGTGGCTGACATAGTTGACTTTATTGGGATATGTAAAGTTAATTAAAGATTGATCCATGTTATTTAATGCATGGGTAACAACAATTAATGCATGGATTCAAGATTTAATTAAAGACTACTTTGGAGAAGTAAATGGTAATGTAATGATGGGATGATCTATTGGATCTGACCTAACCTAAGATCTACAATCTTGATTAAGAAACAAAGATTTATCTGACCTAGATGAAGAAGTATAAGATAACCTCAAGGGGTTATTCATGTAATGTGATTGTGTGTATGCAAGAGGATTGGATAGTTAATTTACTGATTGGCATGACCTAGCAGAGAAGGTTGAACAAAGAAGCAGAGAATTGCATGAGTGATTGCTTGACGGATTTCCAAGAAGATCTAGAGTTTGAGATGATAATGGAGGCCACTCAATAAGTTAGCATTAGAGTTGAAATTGGATCTGGATTTGCAAAGTAAGTTGTATGTATCATATCATGACTACTGATTACTTTCTAACCATTGTATCAGTTAAAATCCTTTAACAAGGTTTACCTAACAGTCATTGTGTAAATCCTCTAAACAAGGTGACATTCAGGTGGAATTCTCTAAGTCCTCTAACAAGGCCACTCCTAATAGGGTGATTAAATCCTTTAACCAGGTCACATTTAACAATGTGTTTTCTAACCTTTTATAGGGTTGGCTCCTAACAGAGCTCACTTCAAAAGAGTGAAAACTTGGTAGCATGTTATTGGTGGTTTTTCCCAAATTGGGTTTCCACATTAAATACTTGTGTCAACTTGTGTGAATTTTTATGGTTTGTTTTACTGTTAAGTTTCTGCAAGCTAATTACATATGAACAATAAACTGCATGTTTAAGCTATTGACATATGCTACTGCTGCCGAGTAGATCTGATTTGTTTAAATTGCTGCAAAGTTTCAATTGGTACATATAGACCTATGGATAACTAATTCACCCCTCCCCTCTCAGTTATTCTAAATTCATTGTAACAATTGGTATCAGAGCTTAGCTCTCTTGAAAACAATTTGAAGGTACTTGGAGCGAAAAGATCAAGATGTATAAAAAGGAGGTTCCAAAGCTGAACAAAGAAAACTTACTTGGATGGAAGAGTTTGATGAAACTACATCTAACCGGTATTGGAGATGATGCTAAGTGCCTTATTGAAAATGATTATGTAGCACCTACTACACCTCTCACTGCTGCAAAGTTAAGAGAAAATCAAGAACATAAACAAGAAATGTTGGAGATTGCATCTTCCTTGAGCTATTCTGAATTTGATGATATAAAGAGCTACACAAATGCAAAGAAGATGTGGAATACCCTGACAACCATCTATGGAGGAGACACAAATGTGCTAAGAGCCAAATATGAAATCTTAAGAGGTAAGTTTGCTGAAATGAAAAGGCAAGAAGGAAAAAATATAGTTCAATACTATGGTAGAATAAAAGAAGTTGTTAATGCTATTAGAGGAGAAAATGGAACAATTGATGAGAACACTATTATGAGCAAGGTACTAAGAAGCCTTCTTCCTATATATGCTATTAGAGTCTCTACAATTCAAGAATTGAGATGTACTCCTTATAATAATCTGACTTTAGAAGGTCCGGTAGGCAGACTTACTGCATTTGAAATGTCAAATTTTGATAACTACACTCCACAAGCTATTGATTCTACATTCAGATCCCAGCTAGTGCTCAAAAAATCAAAGAAAGGAAAGAAATTTGTGAACAGTGACGACACTACTGATGATGATCTTGAAGAAATTGAAGCACTTATGGAAAAAGGACTATCTAGAGGAAAAGGAAAATTCAGAGGTAAACTTCCTATCATTTGTTTTTCATGTAACAAAGTTGGTCATATTGCTGCTACATGTCCTGATAAGAATGACAAAGATGAAAGAAGGGACAAAAAATACAAAGATAGAAAGGATGAACGAGACTTTAGAAAGTATAAGGATTACAAAGACAAAGTTAAGAAATCTTTTTTATATAGCTGAAGAAGCTTCTGGCAATGATTTTGACAATTCCGGTGACAATGATATAGAATTTGTGTATGTTGCTATGAAAGACGATTCTGATGATGATGAAAAACTGCACTAATTTCTTATAAGAGTAAAAGTGACCATTGGATTATTGACAGTGGTTGTTCCCATCATATGACTAGTGAAAAAGATAAATTTGAGACCTTAGATTAGTGCAAAGGTGGTTATGTTAAATTTGGTAATTATGCACCATGTCTTATCAAAGGGAAAGGAACAATTAATTTGACTGACAAGATTAGATGTGATAATGTTTATTGGGTTGATGATCTTAACTATAATTTACAGAGTGTTTCATTGCTGAATACTTCTGGCTATAGAATTGAGTTCCATCATAGGAAGGCAAAGATCTATGATACTACTAGAGAACTAGTTGGAAGTGGTGAGCAAACAAAAGGTATCTTGTTCTATCTGGATTTAGCTGAAGAGACATGCTTGTTTGGACAATACAATGATGTTTGGTTATGGCATAAAAGGTTGTGTCATGTAAACTTTGATAACTTGGTAATCATAAGTAAACTAAAAAAATTTAGAGGGTTGCCTAAGGTAAAGAAACCTGAAAAATGCTGTGTAAGCAATGTCAACTAGGAAAAATGACTAAGCCTAGTTTCAAGAGTAAGACTCATACTTTAGAGGAAATTCTGAAATTAGTTCATACTAACCTCGGTGGTCCCATTGGAGAGAAAAGTTACTGTGGAGATAGATATTTCCTTCTGTTTGTTGATGATTATTCTAGGATGATGATTGTGATGTTTCTTAAGGAAAAATCTGATGCATTCCAGTTATTTAAGTGGTACTTGGAAAAAGATGAAAAGGAGACAGGAAAAAGTTTAAAATGTTTTTGACAGAGGAGGCGAGTTTACTTCCAATAAGTTTAATAGTTTCTGCAATGACTAAGGCATAAAAAGATAGATGTCCACACCTAGGACACCACCACAAAATGGTATTGCTAAATGCAGAAACATATCTATCATGGACTGTGCAAGAACACTAATGATGGAGAAAAATGTTGCACAAAAATATTGGAAAGAAGCTGTATGTACTGTAGTTTATACCCTGGATAGAGTACAAGTCAGGAAAGGTACTAATGCTACACCTTATGAACTTTGGTATGGATATGCACCTAGTGTAAGATATTTCAAAGTTTTTGGAAGAAAATGTTTTATACTAAAGGACAACAGAAATGGAAAACTTGATGCTAAAGGAGAGGAAGGTATATTCCTTGGATATTAAACTAAAAGCAAAGCATACAAGTGTTTGAATTCTAATACTAACAAAGTTGTGAAAAGTGCAAATGTTAGAATTGATGAATATGCAAAAAGAAATGAAGCTGAAAGTACACAAGAACCTGAAAGCTACAAGTCATTTGTCTATCTAGATGAGGAAGATTCTAATGCATTACCTAAACCTGTGAGTGAGGCTGCCGAGCAACAGCTAGCACCTACCGAGTCACAGAGTGGAGTTGCTGAGCAACAAGAGGTGAATGCCAAGCTATCTAATGGAGATGTCGAGTCACAAAATAAACCTACATTGAACAAGAACAATGAATTTGAAGCAAAACATGAACCTACTCTAGAAAAGTATGTGAGGAGACACCACAATCCTGATTAAATCATTGGATCAAAGGATTCTGCAGTTATGACATGAAGTAAGTTGAGAGATGGTACATGTCTGTTAGGTGATTTTGAGCCTAAAATAGAAAAAGATGCTTTAGAAAATGAACACTGGATACAAACCATGAATGAAGAAATTGAACAAATTGAAAAGAACAAGACTTGGACACTTGTACCTAGGCTGAATGAAAAAAATGTAATTGGTACTAAGTGGGTATTCAGAAATAAGCTGAATGAACATGGAGAAGTGACAAGAAACAAAGCTGGACCGGTATGCAAGGGTTATGCACAAAAGGAAGGAATTGACTATGGTGAAACATTCACCCCAGTTGCAAGATTGGAAGGAGTCAAAACTTTACTTGCATATGTAGCCTATAGGGGTTTTAAAGTTTATCAGATGGATGTGAAGTCTGCATTCCTCAATGGTATATTGGAAGAAGAAGTGTACATTGAACAAACTGATGGATTTATTGACCCAAACAAGAGGAATATGGTTTGTAGATTGCACAAGGCACTTTATGGACTGAAGAAAGAACCAAGAGCATGGTATGGGAGATTACATTATTATCTGATAAAGATTCGATTTGCAAGAACTAATGACAACAACAACCTATATTTGAAGACCAGGCAAAGTAAAGGTACTTTATTAGCTGAAATTTTTGTAGATGACATTATGTTTTGGGGACAAGATGTGTTATGCCAAACATTTTCAAAAGAGATGCAAACTGAATTTGATATGTCTATGTTTGGTGAGATTAAATTTTTTGTTGGCTTACAAATATATCAAATGAAGAATGGTATCTATATCTCTCAATCTAAATATGTCAAGGAGATACTAAATTTTTTTGGAATAGAAGAGTCAAAACTAGTGAGTACACCCATGGCCACTGGATAGAAGTTGACAAAGGATTATGATACTAAAGAAGTCAATCAAACCCTCTATAGATCAATGATTGGAAAGCTGAAATATGTTGTACACAGTAGACCTAATATTGCCCTCGTTGTTGGAATTGTTGCTAGGTTTTCTGCCAATCCCAAGGAAACTCACATGATGGTAGTGAAAAGGATTCTGAGATATTTGAAAGGAACTGATGACTATGGCCTATATTACATAAAGAATGACAAGTTTGAGCTCAGAGTTTACATTGACTCTGATTGGGTTGGTAATGTTGATGATAGGAAAAGCACCACAGGAGGAGCATTTCTTTTAGGAAAAATATTGATTTCATGGACAAGTAATAAATAGAACTGCACCTCACAATCTATAGCTGAAGCCGAGTATGTGGCAACAACAGTCAATTTCTCTAATATTGTTTGGTTAAAGATACTACTGAAAGGTATGAAGGAAGAGATCACAGAACTAGTTGTCATATATTGTGATAACACAAGTGCCATCAATATTTCTAAGAACCCTGTAATGCACTCTAAGACAAAGCATATAGCTATCAAGTATCATTACTTGAGGGAGCTAGTTCAGAAGAAGGAAGTGAGACTGGATTATGTGAACACTAAGGAACAATTAGCAGACATATTTACAAAAGCACTACCCAAAGATGCTCATGAGTATCTATGATGTAAATTGGGGGTGATTACCCTAACTAAAGCTAATGAAGTTTTGTATGGAACTGTTGCATCAAATGTTATATTTAGAATATTTGACACATTGATGCATAGGCAGTCACACTTTAGGAAGCTGCCTAAAGATGTGAAGTTGGACAAGAACAAAAAAGAAGATCAGTCATAAAAAAAGATGATAGGAACAACATGATACATAGTTATGAATAGGAGAATCTACATGATAACTTGATGTCAATGTCTTTGGCATTGTTTTCAAAGAGGGAGAAGTTTACTGAAAAAGGGAGAATTCACTACTTAGAGAAAAAGAGATTGTTGAACAGAAATAGAAAGACATCAGTGTGATCACAGACACAGAGGGAGAAAAGTTTTGCAAGATGAGAATCAGAATGAAGCTAAAGACATTAATGAAGATTTTTTCATATCAAGGAACATAGGTGAACTTTTGGATTGTATGGTAACTATGCTTGTTAAATTATTGTTTTCAAAGTTTAGTGTTTGCCATCAATGCCAAAGAGGGAGATTGCTGGAAAGTTACAATGCAAACAATGGTTGTTTTGTCATTGATGTCAAACCTGAACTAGTGAGACTATTTCTATCTATCTGAGTACCATATCTATTGATTGATGAAGAAGATTTAACAAGAAGACCAAGTGGAATGGTTGAGTTAAGGAAAATAACAAGGGTAACTGATCAGTTGGCACATTGGAAAAACAATATGTTGTTTATCTTTTGATGGCAGTTTTACTGGTTGGTTTGTGATGAGGACCAACATGCTAAGAAGAATTTCTAGTGATGACTAAGCACCAATGAAATTACCGAGCAAGTTCAGTGTTGGCCGAGTGAGAACACACTGGTGACCGAGTTCCAATATTTTGATTAATGATGAGATTTAAGATCTCTGGTTGACATAGTTAATTTTATTGGGATATGTAAAGTTAATTAAAGATTGATCCAAGTTATTTAATGCATGGGTAACAACAAATAATGCATGGTTTCAAGATTTAATTAAAGACTACTTTGGAGAAGTAAATGGTAATGTAATAATGGGATGATATGTTGGGTCTGACCTAACCTAAGATCTATGATCTTGATTAAGAGGAAAAGATTTATCTAACCTAGATGAAGAGGTATAAGATAACCTCAAGGGGTTATTCATGTAATGTGCTTGTGTGTATGCAAGAGGATTGCATAGTTAATTTACTGATTGGTATGACCTAGCAGAGAAGGCTGAACAGAGAAGCAGAGAATTGCATGAGTGATTTCTTGATAGATTTCCAAGCAGATATGGAGTTTGAGATGGGAATGGAGGCCACTCAGTAATTTAGCATTAGAGCTGAAATTGGATCTAAATTTGCAAAGTAAGTTGTATGTATCAGATCACAACTGCTGATTACTTTCTAACCATTGTATCAGTTAAAATCCTTTAACAAGGTTGACCTAAAAATCATTGTGTAAATCCTCTAAACAAGGTGACATTCAGGTGGAATTCTTTAATCACTCTAACAAGGCCACTCCTGACAGGGTGATTAAATCCTTTAAGCAGGTCACATTTAGCAATGTGTTTTGTAACCTTTAATAGGGTTGGCTCCTAACAAAACTCACTTCAGAAGAGTGAAAACTTGGTAGCATGTTACTCGTGGTTTTTCCCAAATTGGGTTTCCATGTTAAATACTTGTGTCAACTTGTGTGAATGTATATGGTTTGTTTTTCTATTAAGTTTCTGCAAGCTAATTACATCTGAATAGTAAACTGCATGTTTAAGTTGTTGACATATGCTACTGCTGCCGAGTAGATCTGAGTTGTTTAGATTGCTGCAAAGTTTCAATTGGTACATCTAGACCTAAGGATAACTGATTCACCCCTCCCCTCTCAGTTATTCTAAATTCATTCTAACTGAAACATCAAATCCTATCCTCTAACATCAAAATACACATTGAAAATGTTGACTTATTCATGAAAAAGGTATACAATCTAGTCTTTGGGACACATCAATGATCTAATCTAACTGGGGCAATTACATTCCATGTCAATTTTATAAAGAAATTAATTGAAATCATAACATCATAAACATTCTACAAATCATCCAAATCATTTCAAATCATTTCCTGATGGGGCATACTATCACCATAAGAGAATTGTTTTGCAAATAATGAGACTTTTTAAAATGAGGGACATCAGACATCAATTTGTTTTTACACTAGGACATCAAAATGGATCAATTTTAACAACAAAGGTATCATGTTATTAGGAAAATGATAACAACATCCTATCAGTATCCTATCAACATCATATAAACATCATCATACTAGGAACTCATTTTGAAACATCATCATCAGTATCACATCAGATCAGACATCAAATTAGGACCATACATCAAATATAAAGCATTCTTTGAACCAATTCACTTCATATATTGATTAAAAGAGGGAATTTTGTATACACCTAAAAGTGGTCACCGTAAGTCAAAGAAAAAATCAACCAATCCAAGCTATTTTGAATTAATTACAATCAATAAATTAAATCATTAGGTAATTGAATTAATGATTTAATTTCTTAGTGCATCAATTGATTAAATTCAATTAATTAAATCAAACATGGCTAAATTAATTAATTCTTTTGAATTAATTAAGTCTTAATTTTTCTCACGCACCACTATGTGATGAAAATTCACTTAATCAATGGGGAATGAGAAAAGAGAGCACATGGATTGCAAAAGGGTTTTTCTATCTTGACCACTAAATTCCATAAAGAAATCTTGTCCACACAAAGGGGACACATCAAATTCCTATAAATATAAGGTATTTCTTAGTGTAAATCACCAATTCAGTATTAGTTCACATATACTCACTTACACTTTGCATCCATTAGCATTTATATTTGAGAATTCCTAATTATAATCATAATGGAAATTTGCATTTAGCATAGTTCTTCATCAAGATATTTCATATTAGATCAAATTATGCATCAATTAACTTAACACCATTCATCATATAACATTTCTCATTTTTCTAAGTTGTCGCTAGGATCTCTAATGCAAATGAGAGAAATATTCCTTGGAATTAGAGAGAAATGAGACACTCAATAGGTTTATAATTTCAATTTGCATAATCATAGTTTATCTTCAATTTTATTTGACTAAATTGTTATTAATGTTTCATTTAGTTTGTGTGCAGATCATACATATTGACTACACTATGTGATTCCTAATTTATCTTGGCCCCATTTTAGCATGTATTATCTCTTGTACTAATTTTTGGTACTCGAGCCCCAATTATCTTATCATTCCTACATCGCCTCTCTAATTAGGAACATTTGAGGCCTTTTGGTGAGACCAACTCCCTCCAGAAAACCTATTCCCCTATGTTTTCCTCAAAATTCAAATAAGGGGCATGTCTAAATGAATGACCGATAAATTCAAATTCCCATTGGATTTCTTTGAGTTTTGACCTCTTAAATGTTTGTGAGGAGTATATAAGAAACCTACCTCTCCTCATTTGATCATCACATCCTAACCTCAAATGAAAATTCAATCTCTTTGGTATCTCAATTATTCTAAGGTAGATTTCAAGCATCCTAGGGATTTTCAAGGTTACCTTATCCATTATAAAAAGATTCTCTCCCACATTGAGGGCCAAGTAGATGAGACCATAATCAAGGAAGAAGAATATATCACAACCATCCATTTACAATAATTCACAAGCATTATTCAAACATTCAAGTCATTCCCCTTCTCCATATCAACCATTGTGGCAAACTACACCAATAAGTATGCATGAAATGTCTTTCAAGAGTTTCTTTTAGGTATTTTGTGTGGATTCAAGCTATTGCAAAACCATTTTTGATCACATTCAAAGGAGAATTACACCATGAAGGCATAAGAAAATTTATTTTTTTAGATCTAGACTCTTATTTGTACTTGCACACTTTCAATTCAAGTATTTCTCATTTCAATTTCAAGGTTGATTCCAAATTGAGGTTTTACTGAGGCAAACCCATTCTCTCTTTTCTATGTGCAAGAATAGGTGGCATCAATTTATGGATTAGATCAGGAAAGTCCAGGTTCTCGACTATAGTCTTCAACTAAAAACAACTAAAAGTGCCTAGACATAGTTATCCCACATGACTTGGGATAACACCCCGCTAAGGAGCCTGAGAGGACAACACTTATCTAACCAAACTAATGAGGAAAATATATATTTTTATGTTAACAACTACTAAAAATTCCTTAGACATGTTTAAAAAAATTAATTCATCATGTGCATTAACCATTACATGACATGAAAGTAAAATTTAAATCATATTATCATATTATCCATTTTATTATTAATAATGAATGCAGAACAACCTAATCCTAAGTCCTCACTAGGTTACCTAATGTTTCTACTATAAAAAACATATATATAACATAAATAATCATCTAGGTATAATAATGAAATTCATCATAAGGGATACAACACAATGTTTATTAAATCTAAGTTCATTTTAGAGCACCAAATTTAAGTGTTCATATGTTATTTCATTCCCCATTATATCTACATCATTAGACCAATTAAGATAACCAATCTATCTAACATTAGCCTAGTCATTTCCTTACTCCCAATCATTAACATTAATTAACCAATTAGATTAATAACTCAAACTATCATCTTTGATTCTTTACTATATGATCATTCATTAGCAACATCATATAACCCATCCTTCAAGTACATTATTTCATTACCTATACATCATTAGTACAACCTTAAGTAATGAAATTTAATTAATGATATATCTAGTTCCAACTTAACACTTTATTAAGCACATAGATAATCTATCTTTTCATTTACTAATCAAACTTACATAATTAGATTTATATTAATACTCACTCACAATAACATTCCTCCTAATCTACATTTTTCACTATTTACTAAATAAAAATACATCAATATGTCTATCAATACATCAATCTCCTTCTAGCAGATACAAATTACATCAACATATCTATACCTAATAACACTATGACATAGGATAATAATAGGTACAAGATGAAGATCCCTTAATGCAACATAACCAAAGGTATTGGTACAAAGGCCCATCACCGCAACATGAACTAACTAAACCTCGATGATAATTTTTTTTACCACCCAACCATATGAAATCTAGAGGCCCAATACCATCAAGCTAATCAGGTAGACACCAATGCACCAAACTAAAGAAAACAATCCAAAATAGAATACAAGGTGGTAACTAGTTTCCAAAAAAATCTAGGAAATGCAAGGAAATATAAACAAGGAAAAGGCTACTATAGGCAAAGAAAAATTACCAAGAAAATGACTCTAGTATGCATGTAGGAAGAGTGTCATAACATAGCCTCTATCTTAGGTTGTATTGGACTAATCCATTTGGACCTTGAACCCCAAGACACTTGGGTTTTCTTGGACTTATCCCTCTGGACCCCGTCCCCCAAGTAGACTCATGTGGAACTGAACAACCTTTCATGAGGACAACGACATTCGATCATGCCAGTCTCAATAGCCATATTATCCCACTCCCATAGTTAGCTTGTAATAGAACTCAAGGCATGAGAGAGACATAAAAATATCTTGATTAATGTTTAACCCACATGGTTTATTTATTAGGTTATCACTTGATTACAAAAATCGTTAATGGATTGTCCTGAACTAGCCACTTTAGGGCCTCAACCCCCTTTGGGAGCCACTCAAAATACTATGCACCTAGGTTCTGAAACCCTTATTATAAAATAAGATAATATAAAAATAAATGATTCCAAAAAATATAAAACAAGATACTCATGATTCCAATCAAAAATAAGAATCCATAGAATCTAGTTTAGGAAACTAATGCATTGCCTCTCTCATAGGAAAGTCCTAAACAACAATCAGAAACATAACCAAATAAAGTGAACATAATGGAGTCATAATGAATTTAAATATTATAAACTCATGAATCCTAACCAACATATAAGATCATAATAATATTATTTATGAACTTTTATAAAGCCTTTCCACATAGACAAGTCTTGTTTCAAAAATATGATGCATAACCAAATCAATCTTTACAAAAAAAAGAATACAAAGAATATGAAGTATAAAACCATCATAAATGTGATATTTTAATATTTGAATGAGTGATAATAAATATTAAAAACTAACCCCTAATCCTGTGGTAGGCATTGAAAGACTAAAATCAATACCTTACTTGTAGATTGAGACTACGAGGCTTTTTGACTAAAGAATAAAATCTTCAGGCATTGATACAACGTTGGAATTGAAATCAGAGACCCATTTGAGATATCAATTTTTTCCTTTCAAAAAACCAATTAATATGATAACAATTCATGAAGAATATAAACTAATACCATTTTCTAAAAATAGTTTTTTTAAAAAACTAGGACATTCATCAAATGCATTAAAAATTACATGACATGAAAGAAGAATTAAAATCACATTATCATATTATCCTATTTCTTATTAATCATGAAAAAAAAATTGACCACCTATTCCTAAGTCCTCACTAGGTTCCCTAATATTTCTTCTATCATGAGGATATCTATAACTATGAGGCCTCACCCCGAACCCCATCGTAGCTTTCCATATTTCTACTTATGATCTAGACCTAGCACATGATACATTTCATTTTGATGCACTATGGACTTTATGGATTTTATGCTTTATATCATAGATTGATCATTTTGAATGTTGGATACTAGATACTTTATGATGCACCTGATGGACTATATTATGTTTCTATTTTGGACCTTTTATTTTGAGACATTTGATTTGGGAAAAACATTATGATTATGTGATGGATTATTAATGATATGAGGATTATTATAAATTGACATTTAATTGAATTATCATGCAATGTGAATCTCATGTTATGTTATATGCTTAAATAAATGATTATTGCTTATGACCTTAGGTAATAAATTTAATATGAAGATGTTTCCTTAAGGTTTTGAATATTGTTAATTTTCTTTATGAAGTATATTATATCGCCTTGGACTATTGATATTTGGATATAGTGTGTAGGTATGAGACCATGGTATTAAAATCTGGGGAAGAAAACATAGGTATATGTGAACTCAGTTTAAGCCAAGGTTGCGTCTAATGAGAGACAAGACCTCATTGTATCGTGATTTTTTTTGTAAATGTAAATGTTTGATTGTTGGAATTTATTTCTTAAATGTTATTTTAATATTTCATTTCTTTGTGTTTTATGCCCAAGTGGATATGACATGTGTCTAGTGATGTGTAAGTGTTTGTATGTGTCACTTGACACTTGTGTATGTACTTAAGACCATAACATGTCCACATGGGGATTGGATGTCCATCTACCTAGGATAGTACCAAGCAGATCCCCATGTATTTTTCCTTGATTAGAGAGCTGGAGGTGTGGTCACGTCAATGGAATTTCGTGAGTATGTTTTTAGTGGACTTTTGGGGGGTTAGAAAAGTTCCCAGGGGTTTGTTAGGGTCATTTTTAGGTAACTCACTTGTTATACCTATGGGTAAGGGTCATTTTAACCCTAGGATAACCTTTGGTTGACCAAGAGACCCTTCCAAAAGTTGGTTTCCCAAATTGGACTAAAATCAACTTTTGGGAAGCTTGATCTTGGATAGACCACTCTTCCATTTTGATGCAAAGACATTACTCACCTTTTTGAGCTTCCCCTTTTTGGATCCATTTTTGGAAAGCTGTAAGAGTCTTAGGGAAGAGAGATCAATGGGAGGCTTTCCTTTTCCCCATGAGTTTCTAGTGGCCTTTTTAGTGGGGACTCTCCATGTTGGAGAGTTTGAACACCCACTCTCTAACTTAGAGACTTGGCTAGAATTGGCGAAGCTTGGAAGGAAGGACTTAGGCTTTAAGGGAGCTCTTCTACAACTTTCATGTCATAAGCTTGGAACTAGGTTGGTGGACATCTTACATTTTTTCTTCTTGATGCATTTTTTGTTGTAATGAAAATGAAGGAAGTATGTTAGTGTGCTTGAGGAATGTAGAGATACCTTTTGTTTTAATTTTGTTGTGTGTGATTAATGTTCTTGTTGTTATTTTATTTCATTGTTGTTTTTGTTGTATTAATGGGAGTGTTCAAGGCCCACTCACCCTTGGGAGGGAAGAGTAGCCTTTGGGGTGGAGTTTGACAACCCTTTTGGTGTAGAGTCTCTCCTCAAGGAGGAGAGGGAAAAGAATCATGGAGTATGGGCTCCATGAAGACATCCTTAGTTGTTACTTCTCTTGGGGGTCATAAGGGTATTTTGATGAATATGAGAATGGTATGAGATGGTGTTTTTGTAAGCCTTGTGAGGGCTTTGCTATTGATTTTTGCATTGACCTTCTCCTTGTGGGTACTTGGTCCACTTCACCCCATTTTAGGGTCCTTGTGTGACCCATTGTGATAGGCTTGGATTGGGAGTATTATGTGAGTTTGCATCCTTGTATTGTTTTTTGTTAGTATGTTTTGTTACCCACCTTTGTTTGGTTCCCCAAGCTTGGGGGTGGCTTTTTAGAGGCCTAGGTTGGGAGGTGAGCATCCCATGGTCTCTTGTGTCTCCCTTGTTTTGTTTTTCAGATTTGTAAATCTTGGAGCTACATTGAAGTTTTAGAGTTGAACTTGGAAGAAAGAGATTTGTTTATTTATGTACATCACTATTTGTTCATGTAAAGGCCTTGAGGCAATAAAAGAAACTGTGTTATTTAGGGAGAAAATGTGAAGAGCCATGTGGCTGAAAATAAGTATCCTTGTGACTTTTGGAAAGATCAACTTGATATTATCTTTTAGATTTTGTATTAATGCTCTTGTATAAATAAAGATCCTTTCATATGTCTAAAGCTATGTTGTAGGAATCTTGTTATATTATTTTTAAATAGAAGACATACATTAAAGTAGATACATTTGCCCATCTCAAATTTGAATGGTGATTAGATTGAGTTGTTGCAAGGCTAAAATCAAATAGAAAAGAAAACTATTTTGAGTATATAATCTAGTTAACTAGTGTTACAAGAAACTTAACAAAAAAAGATATATACAAACATTCACACATAGGAATTTTTTCTATTTTCTAACCTATCTACTCTCTCTCTCTCTCTCTCTCTAAAGGTTAAAATCTGTTATTTATTTCCTTGTTCCTTTTATAACAACATTAGGTATATAATTATTTATTCAAAACATATACCAAAAGGAGTGTATATGAAGGAAATCTATAATTTTAAAGCCTCATGCATCTTATAAACTAAAATAAGTTATGTTTGTAGATAAACAATAGATGCTTTTTTTATTACTCACAATGCTTATGTTTGCACAAAAGAAAATATTCATATACACACACACACACACACACACACACACACACACACACA
>MU224636.1:1628877-1697248 GCA_018584345.1 Thuja plicata | reverse complement strand
ATAGTTACAAAAGTGTGAGTATATACATATATCTAAATGCATATATGACTGAGAATAATCCATCTTTGATGGCATCCATTAAATCTTGTAAACCTGCACATGTAACTCTAAAAAAATCTCTTAGGGTTTCAAGAAATGTGGGAAAGAGAAAGAGTAAGAGAGAAGAGAAGGTAATCTCTTTTATCCTCTCTTATTTTAGCCCCTATCCCTAATTTCAAATTAGGGTTAGGGATTTCAATGGGAGTTGACCTTTTTTTATTTTATTATTATTTTGTTTAGTGGGAAGTGTATTTTTTTTGGTTAGCATGTTTTAAATAATTCTTTGGAGGGAAATTTTCATTTAAAACCCTATTATCATTATTACTTATATATTTTGATCTTCACCCATTTTTAGCTAAATTAATTAGAATTAAACCCTAGGTGAATTTGTATTATAAATTGATCATTAATGCCTTGTGATTTAATTGTAAATTTTAATTGAACTATGACAACATTGTTAAATTAATTAGAGATGCAAGTGAAAATTTAGTATGTGAAAATACTATAGAACCAATTTGAAATAAAAGGTGAAAGCTCCAACCTGGTATTGACTAATAAAATTTAAGAAACTACTTTATTTAATAGTAAATTCCTTAAGATTAATTTATTAATATTACAAAGCGATTAATGGGCCATTGTTCTAATTATTGTATTAATAAGCCATTATTTTAAAATTAAAATGAAAATGGTTATTCACTAGCGAATAAAAAGATAAATTATATTCTAACCATGGAAGTATATTGATTAGTATTTATCAAGAAGCAAATTTTAATTAAGTTTAAAATTTTCGTTTCAGAGAGAGGAATTAGTAATTTAGGCGTTAGATGATTAAAGATGGAGAGTTAATTTTTAAGTAAATTCACAATTCAGAAAATTCTATAGATAATTGTTATTGAAAGAACCCAACTCGTTAATGTTATTTTTATGTGGCCAATATATGTGGCCAGTATAATGGTCATTATAAAAATAATGTTACGGTTCAACTTTTAAAGTATTTCCCTTATTTGAGATATAGATGGTTCAACGTAACTCAAAATTATATTATGTATCCTTGAAATGGATTTTGGGGCATAGACATTAATCAATTGTGAACATTGGAGACATAGGATATTACTATAGGTTCATGAGCATGTAAATAATAAACTTGTTAAAGTATTTAATTAATTTTTTAAGCAAATTATAGGGAGAACTCCTTTCACATCTTCAAAATCTATTAAGAAATGAATTAAATTTGTTATGGCAACCTTATTAACATTTGTTAATTTTAGTCTAGATGTTTAGCCTATAGGGGTAACCTTAGTAAATAAACGAACTTGGTTAGCCTTTCTTTGGTTCATCTCCTCACCCATGATACGGTTAGGTCAAGTACTTAACTGGTATCTTGAACAACTTAAAACTAGGTAAAACTAGGTAGATTGACATTGGGTTGAGGGATGTTGATGTGCGGTCATGATTCCCCTTAACCCTACATGTGGTTCTTGTTAACATCAACCTAATGCTCTAACTGAGTATTCATTGTCTTAGCTTAGCAAGCTTGGTTAACTTCTTAACTATATTCTTAAGGCTTCAATTAACCTTTCAAAAAAAGTTGTTGCGTTTTAGATGCAATTTTTTTGGGCATGACAATAACATAAGTAATCATCAAAGTATAATAATAAAATGCATCATAAGGGATGCAACATAATATTTATTAAATGTAAGTTTATTTTATAGAAAAAAAATTAAGTTTTCCTATGTTCTTTTGTTTCACCATTATATCCACATCATTAGACCAATCAAGATAACCAACCTATCTAACATTAGCCTAGTCATTTACTTATTCCCAATCTTTAACATTAATTAACTAATTATATTAGTAACTCTAACTATCCTCTTTGATTCCTTACTCTATGATTATTCATTAAAACAATCATTTAGCCTATCCTTAAAGTTCATTATTCCTTTATCTATACATCATTCCTACTACCTTAAGTAATCAATTTCAATTAATGATATATCCAATTCCAACTTAATACTTTCTTAACCACGTAAATAATATATCTTTTGATTTACTAATCCACCTTACATAATAAATTATATCAATAATCACTCACAATAACATTCCTACTAATCTAAATCTTTCATTGTTTACTATTATAAATACATCAATATGTCTATCAATACATCAATATAATTATAGGAGATACAAATTGCATCAACATATCTATACCCGAGAACAATATTTAATAGATAAAAATAGGTAAAAGATGAAGATATCTTAATGCAACATAACTAAAGGTACTGGTACAAAGATCCATCAACACAACATGAAGGAACTGAACATCGATGAGAAACATATTTACCACACAACCATGTGGAACTCAGAGGCCCACTCCCACCGATCTAAGGAGGTAGACACCAATGCCCCACACTAAATAAAATAATCCAAAATATAATACATAGTGGTAACTAGTATCCAAACAAGGCTAGGAAATTAAAGGAAGAATAAACAAGGAAAATAAAATTATCCAAAATAGAATACTCTAGCATGCATGTAGGAAGAATGTCATCACATAGCCCCTCTCTTGGGTTGTATTGGAATGGTTCCTTTGTAACCCAACACCAAAGACTCTTGGGTTGTCCTAGATTGATCCCACTAGACCTTGACCATCAATTAGAATTATGTGGAGCTGAACAACCTTTCATGAGGACAAGAGCGTTCGATCATGCCAGTCTCAACACATATCTTCTCCCACTCCTATCATTATCCCGTACTAGTTCTCATGGAATGGGAGAGAGATAAAAATTATCTTGATTAATATTTATCCCATATGGTTTATTTATTAGGTTATCACTTGATTACTAAACTCGTCAATGGGTTATCCTTGACTGGCTACTTCAGGGCCTCAACCCCCATTGAAAGCCACTCAACCTATTATGCACCTAGGTTACCAAACTCTTATGCTAACAAAAGATGATATAAGCATAAATGATTCCAAAAAAAATAATACATGATGCTCATGATTCCAAACAATAATAAGAATCCAAAGAATCTAGTTTAGGAAACTCATCATTGCCTCTCTCATGGGTAAGCCCTGAACCCCAATCAGATAACATAAAAAAATAAAATGGGTATAAAGGAGTCATAATGAATTTAACTACTATACAATAATGAATCCATAATAGCATATTGAATCATAATAATATTATTTAGGAACTTTTATAAATCCTTTGCACATAGACAAGTCTTGTTTCTAAACGTGATGCATAAGTGAATCGATCTTTATACAAAAAGAATACAAAGCATATGAATCATAAAAAAATTATCAATATGATATTTAAGACTTTTTATGACTGATAAAAAATATTGAAAAATAACCCCTAAGCCTCTTGTATGCATTGAAAGACTAAAAATGTCAAAACCCCACTTGCATATTGAGACTACGAGACTTTTTGACTAAAAATAATTCGTTCAGGCATCGATGCAACCTTGGAAGTGAAATTAGATAGAGACCCATTCGAGATCTCACTATTTTACTTTAAAAAACCAATTAATATGATCGCAATTCATAAAAATTCAAAACTAATAATATTTTTTAAAAAAATAGCCTTTCTTAAAAACTAGATAAGATATAGGGTAAAATGAACAAAATAGAATTTTAATTTTAGAATTTAATTGAAATTAAAAATGAAGATTTTAAATAATATTATAACACCAAATTTTTTTTCCAAATGAATGGAAAATAAATAAATAAGAGGGTTTGAAACCCTACCTTGCAAAGAAACACAGAGGAAGGAGGAAGAAGAATGGAATCCAACTCCAATGCACAAAAAAATCTCCACACAACAACCTCCAAAAATCCAAAGCCAATATAAATCCAAATCCATGCCAAAAAATTATCGAATCCAAAGGCAAAATATTTCTTCAACAATCCAAAGAAATCTCCAACTCAAATCCTACAAAAATTGATAAAAAAACTTCAAGAATGCAAATCCAAGATCCCTCCAATAATTTTCAGATTTCAATCCTCCCAATTAATCCAGCTATGAATTGGTCCCGAGACAACTTGGATAGTCCAATTAAACTCCAAATCAAATCTAAAGGTTAGTTTCTATCTCAAAGTTCTTTTTTCGGCATTAGAAATGGTTTGTCAGTTCTCAGTCATCCCATGCTTATAGAAAACCATATTTTCCTCCTTTCTAGCCCTAGATCTTGATTTTCTCAATCAATTTGGTAAAATAAACCCTCAATTATAGTGAAGGGTAATTGTGTACACTCAATGCTTAATATTTATTGAGCGTAGTGAGTCATCTTTATTTTGATGCAATGTAGGATATAGGCCCAAGTCCGCTAGTTTGCACATTTGAGCCATTGAACGCTATTTATTATATTATGTTCTCAACATTAATTTCCACCTCATGAGCATAAATATATTATTTAATTATTAAGTTGATGCATTCCCTCTCACCTAGTTGAATACCTCATCTAATCAATTCACTAGGAATCACTCCTTGTCTCACTCACCAATCAAATCCATTTCACTCATTTCATGCAACTAGTTAACAATTCCATGCAAGAGAAAATTATCCTTGATTCTATCTTGCACTTATTTAACTCCTTGATGTAGGATATTGACTTAGCAATAAGACTTGTTAACTCCCTAGTCATGTTGAGTTGATAAATTTCTATTATTTTATTAAAAATTTAAAATGATCTGCAACTCTTCTATCATTATCACATCTGCTTATTAATTTCACAGATTATGGATATGATCTAAGATTATAGAGTGAATCCTAACCCTTTATAATATTTAAGATTAAGTATAAAAATGACACCCTTCTCTCATCATTATCAAATTCTAAATCAACATTATGTCATTTTGTCATTCATAGACTAATAGTGTTATGCTGGTGAATTAAGACATCACTATGAAAACAAATTTACATTCAAATCAATATGATGTTTGTATGTGAGATTACATGTGTTGTATTTATTTATTCTCAGTGACTTTTCATTTATTTAATTTTGAACACATACACTTCCTAGAAAATAAAGTTCAATTTATACTAGTGTTGAAATTTTTGGCATGCTAGATAGACCACCATCTTATCCTCCATGATGTTCTCTCCTAGTCTTATCCAAAAATTGGGTGTTCCCTAGTTATTGAAGTTTTCTTGGAGTTTTCTTAATGCTCATAATGCTACAATAATCCTATTTTGAAGAATGGGAGAATGGATGGTGGACATGGGAGGAGCAACCAAATTTGGAATGATGGGTAAGGGAGGACCATACAAATTTGGAATGATATTATGCATGGAGGAATTCCAATAATGATGTCGAATTGAGAGATTGATAATCAAATAGAAGAGAAGTATAAATAGTAAATATTATGTATAAAATATGAAGGAAACACATGGAGAAGTGAGCAGATTTTGAATAAAATGAATAGTAACAATAAAAATATAGATATCAAAGGAGACATGAAAATAAAATAGAGACATTTTCATCATTAATTTTAGAAGTGAATGATTTTTTAAAGGAATATATACCAAGTGGAAAAATAATATTTTACTATGCAATATAGATACAAAACTTTCTAGTAACACTTGAATTATCTAAGGAATTTTTCTACCACCCATATTTAATAATTTATATTTGTATGATTATCATGGGTAAGCTATTAGAAAAGACTTGATGGAGAAAATGCTTACATGCCATTTATATAAACCCAAATAGAAAGTTATGGAGATAAAAAGGTTTTTTTATATGAGAGGATTGTGTACATAACAAGAAACACGAGTTATGATGAATGGTTGGATGAGTAGAAGAAAAGACAAATACGTATTCTATATAGATGTCCAAAGGTAAAGAACCATTGTGAATTTTATTTACTTAAAAAAATCGATAAAAGTGAGAAAATCACTTTTAAATTGGTTGTTAGAAAATTATAGAATAAAAGTAATATTTCATCAATCAAAATATATATTTTAATGTTTTTTGATGTGTTACTAAGAATGTAGATATTGATATAACTATGAATGGTCATACATGATCCTTAAAAATGAGGATACAATTAGTAGCTAAGAATTCATCATTGTAGATGACATGTATTGTAAATTGAGGGTTGCCACAGTCTTTGTGCAACACTCTAGATGATGATTAGAAAATTCACTCAAGTCAATAGAAAATAACTAATAGGTAGAGAAGGAACAATTTGATTTTTTTAAAAATTTCACGATGTAATATTGTTTTCACACAATAAATTTTAACATGGTTATTTTCATACTATAATTTTGATCTAACGTGGTCCAAATAAGAAACTTGAAGGTTCTTGTGATGGAAAAATATGGAATTAGTAAAGGACCATATATGTGACTATTATTATGTTTCAATATGCTACTTGTACATACTATTCATTGTGTATGCATACTAACCATATTAAAATGAGTCCAAAAGATTGAAGAAACATTCACAATATGCAATTTTCACCATGTTACAAAAATATACTTAAAACATAACTTTCACAAACAATGAATTCTATTTGCACATAGTGTATATACTAATAAATAGATATTTTATTTTATATTTAAATATAATTTTATATTTATTTATATGTAAATAATACATTTGAAATAAAAGTTCATATAATTTTTTTTTAAAATAACTATATTATGTCAAAAATCAACTATTATATTTCAAATGATAAAAATAAATAAATTTGCAAATAAAAACCCTTTGTTATTCTTATGTAAAACTTGAAAAATTATCATTCTATAAGAAAAATAATTAACAACTTGATTGTCTAGCAATATCTAAGTTTAAACATTGTAAGAAAAAATACAATCTTCTCTTAATAATCGATTAAAAAAGAAATCAATATATTGCCGATCGTTTACAAATAATATGTTTATATGAGTATCAACATGAGACTTATACACACACTTATGAGCACAACAATAAGAATAATATAGCTCATTCCATCCAATCAGACTAAAAATTAATTAATGAAGATCAAGAGTCACTTACTAACTAATCCACTTATTTAGAAACCACTTCCACATTCGAAACCAACTAGAAAAACCTCACAACTTAGAATTTCATAGTTGGTGTCCCTTTGAGATTTAAACTTGAACATTCATAATTTGAACTCAATGCTTTAATTAGAAAATGTATAAGTTGAAATAAATACTAAATGTTTGTAGAATTTATTATTGATGGATGTTGACCTATTTCAATGACTAATTTTTTATGGCGTTATGAAGATTGCAACAACAAAAGGCACCTCTATAATGGAAGCGAAATGCAAAAAGTTGGCGAGTGTTTGATCCATCGAGCTTGCACTTTTCCATCAGCAATGACCTCTTTGGCCCCTTCCCTTTTCCTACTGTCAAACATAAATCTGTACTTCGTGACTTCCAAAAACTAAATCCTTTATGGTTTTTATTTTTAGGAGCATTCAATCTCTTCCACTCTGCATCAGCCAAATTTTCTTTTGTCACTTTATTAATGCCCACTGTCAAGTCTTTCTTTGCCATTAAAACACGGTTATTAGAGCATTTATCCATATAATTCTCGAACCTTGCAAAAACAAAAAAACAAGTCAGATTAAATTAAAATAATTATATGAAATAGTTATCTTAACCAATACTCAAAATAATTAATTTGAAAGTGAATTTCTATGATATTTAAGTTTGAAATAGTAATAAAAGGAATGAATTGTTTTTCTTTAAATGCGTTTTATTATAAAAAGCATAGGGGAAATGTATGTTTCAAAATAAATTTTAAAACTTGAAAAAATAAAGTATGTTATAAATTTTTAAATCAGAAAATTGAGAAAATTTCATGCATTTAAGAAAAATTGAGGTCAAATATATGCTAATAAATTTAAAATATTATAAGTAAAATAAAAAATAAAAAATTATAGTTATTTAATTATTTTGTTTGTGATTAAAAGAATGTGGAAAAAAGAAGTATAATTTTTTTAAACTACTTAAGAAGTATTTTATTTTTATTTGAAGATTTACTTAATTTTAATTAATAGATATTTAGTTCACTTTATATTTATGTAATCTTATTTAAATTTTATTTTTGTTTACTTGAAAATATTATTTATTTACTTAGGTTATTTTATTACTTATCAATTAATTTTATTCCTGGTTTTTAAATTTTCTTGATTGATAGTTATAATATCATATTTGTGGTTAAGTAGTTTTTTTAATCAATATGATTATATAAAATTTTATTTATTATTAAACATCAATAATTAGATATGTACATAAATTTGAAGGAAGTTTTTGAGATACCCATGTTATTATAATTCGCTCTTGATTATAATTATATTTACGCTTCTTCATCTAATTAATTATAATATTTTTTTATTTTTACAAATAGAATAAACTATACATAATATATAAATTAATTAGTAGTAGTCTTGATATATTTAAAAACTAATTAAAAATAAAAATAATTTTTTGAGAATAGCAATGACTTTAAACTAATATATTCTTAAAATTCACATAAATTAGTTATAGAAAAACTAACATACCTATCTTTCAAAATATCTTGTCATTCTTGAGGTGCCTATTTCACTTATTTCACATATCTAATTAAAATTAGGCACATATAGAATGATATCTCTATGCATCCTTTATATTGTTGTAACATAGAAATTCTATTATTTTAATGAAACAATAAAACTGATTGCACAATAACTTACTCAAAGAAGAAGTTTAACCCTCCAATAGAATGACACTCACATCTCCTCCAAAAGCCCTAGCTTCAGTTTGAAATGTGTTCTTCCCATTACGCCTAGGTGCTTCTAGTGTAGTCATTGGCGATGAGATCTAAGTATAGTGGTTTTGTCCTCCTTTATAAAAAATAATTCTTATTGTGTTCATACATCCTTTATAATTTGTAGTTTGAGAATTTGATCCTATTGTTTAGGTTGTGGTGGATCTTTTTGTTGTGGTGCATGTCTTCCTATTATGTCTAGAATTTGATTTGTTGGTGGCATGTTGGGGCTTGGTTAGATGCTCCTTTGACCTATGTCACCATGGAAAGATCGAGAATCCCTTCTAGAGCTCTTGGTGGGTATTTTGTTTTGGGTTCTCATGCTCCTTTGCTCAACAAGACCCCCTATCTTATGCTCAATCCGCCCTATCATCATTTCTAGATAGAAAGTGATTGACCATAAAAATATTATGCCAACAATTGACTGATTTGTAAATTCAATTGCTTTTTCCTTCTATTTTTGACTCACATTCATGAGTTTTAGAGTCCTACATGCTTCTCATGAAGAATATATTGAGATTTACCTTTGTGTTAGAAGATATTTTACTATAGCGTGTCAATCTAATATAGACAAGGAGGTATTGGTTCTTAGACCTTTATTCCTCCATTTATTGGTAGCATGTTGGGGTTTGGTTAGATGCTCCTTTGACCTATGTTGTCGTGGCAAGATCGAGGATCCCTTATAGATCTATTGGTTGATATTTTTTTTTTGTGGTTCTCATGCCCCTTTACTGAACAAAAACCCCTATCTTATGCTCAATCCTCCCTATCATCATTTTTGGATAGAAAATGTTTGATCATAAAAAAATATTATGTTAGTAATTGATTGATTTATATATTGAATTGCTTTGGCCTTCTCTTCTTGACTTGCATTCATTACTTCTAGAGTCCTAAAGGCCTCTCACGGTTTATCTTTGTACTTGAGGTATTTTTACTACAACATGTCAATCTACTATGAATAGGGAGATCGTGTTGAATTGTGGGTTATGATTATGAGATCAGTATTCCCTTTTTTTCTTAAAGTTTAATTCCTTTCTTTTAACCCTCTTACCAAATCTCTCAATGTCTTTTCTATTTGGCTAAGATTACCTAATCCCCCTCTTCTTTTTCAGAGCATTGCTCATTTTGAAGTAAGATTACCTAATCCCACTCTTCTTTTTTAGAGCATTGCTCATTTTGTAGTGAAGACAATTCTAATCAGTACTCATTTTGAAGTGAAATCAATGCTATTGGTTATCTCTTTATGATTGACTCAGCTTCTTCAAATTGTAAATACAATACCTACATAAACTTCTTTTTTCTTTTATTCATATTTCCAAAAAAAATCTCTAGGATTCTACAAAGATAAAAATAGATGTATTTAAGATCCATTCATCGTCGTTGAAGGGGTACCTGTGATAGCCATCTGCAGAGCCTGCTACCGTTTTCCATCCGTAGTAGGCGTTGTATTTTCCTTCACCTGCCTTAACGTTGGGAACAGCATAAACTCCGGGGTCATCGTGACTCACATAATCAGACTGAAAAGCCCCTGCAATGAGGGAGTCATCAAAGGCTGTCATGTGAGGATACGAGTCGCTTTTTGGGCACTGCTTCTCTGTGCATTTTGAGCATGCTTTGCACAAACTGCTACTCTCCAACGAAGAAACTGCACTAAACTGTATGAGAGCCAAGACTATGAGCAGCGTTCTCATCATTTCTAATAATATTTCAGCACCCCCAACTGCCTCATTATCCCGCTTCTTCCTCTAGCAAATTTATATCAACCAAACACATGGAATAATCCGCTGGGATAGGGGCACACCCATGGAAACATCAATTGGAATGATATAAACGAAATTTTTATAACTCCAACACAGGCCGGCAAATTGTTTTAGGGATATTTGTAGAACGGGAGCCAAGGAATCATGGAAAAAACAAACAAGACTATGAGCGGTGATGCAGCCATGGCCTTCATGATCGTAATAGGAAACTATTCCTTTCAGCCAAAACACTTGGCATGTCAACCAAAACACTTGGGATATTCCGCTGTGAGCTGGGCTCACCTGTGCAAACGTCAGTACGAGCGATATGATCGAAAACTACGTTAAACCCGAGATTTTGCAGGCCTCAAGCGTTTCTGTCGTGGCGTCTAATTGTAGTTTTCTTCGAGGAACGATGTTGAAACCATAACATAAACTGGTAAAATCTTGATGGCGCTAGGCATCTCTCTGGGAGGCGGCGAGCTACTGTACTGTGGTTGAAAGGGATCGATGATTGGGAGGTGATAAAGAAAGAACCACACATCTAATAATATATATTAGAGGAGAGATCTTATACAATATAAGAGATGATGTTTGTGGGTCAAGATGTAGTAGATCTTTGAAGTAGTGGAAAGCCTTACAACATACAATATTTCTTATGGAAGATACCACTTCAATTTAAGAATCATCGATTCTATTAGTGTGTGCTATTTAAACTCGTTATATTTTCTAAAGGTCTTACATACAATGTCATTCTTCACATGTATTCTCTTATGAAAGGAAATGAGCTTTTATAGTCCATGATACTAGTCATATGCTTTTGGGTATACATATGGTAATAGTAATATGAGACTATCCTGTACTTCTTGCGGGAGACACTTAACTATACTACAAACGAGATATACACGCCTTACCCTCTGTAGGATTTGAACTTGTGACCTCTCTTTCAAGAGCACAAGTTCTCCACCACTAGGTGATGATAATCACCTTCCTTTATATATATAATGCTAATAATACAATAGAAGGGTAAATCTTAATGAAAGCATACTCGACTCCTCATATTATTGATAACACAAATTACACACATTACCCAATATAACTAAAGACACATTTGCCACATGTCAACATTTTCATCCACCTAAATATCTTAAAATAGCATAGCCCTAATTATATATAAAGGGTGTTGGAATTAGATAGATGATTGTGAAATGTATCATCGTCGAACAAGAAATAGTGTAATAATATATTGTGAAATGCAACTTACTCTGCTATTTTTTTGTGTTTAATCACATTTAGTGTTTCAATAGGCATCAAAATCTTATTGTCTTCTTGCACATTTATACTTGTTATTTTGAGTATTCTCTCAAGATTCTTAGAATCTATCTAGTTATTTGATGAACTCTCAAATAATGTTTATTATCATAAGTTTTTACTAGTGTTAAGGTGATGTATACCTTACTCAAGAAAGAATGATTAATTATGTAAAATAAATATGTATTTGTGGTGCATCGTAGATGATGTTTTAAGCCACATTATATATTTGTTTAGATCCACGTGTCAAGTTGTATGTAACATTAATTAGACATTTTTATGAGTGGGTCGTACATGGAAAAAATATATAATATTGAGAAATGGTGCAAGAGCACCTGGGGGTTTTGGATAAATTAACCCTAAAATTTTGGCTTGTATGGCCTTATAGAGGTCAAAATGTGAATAAGGATTAGATGAAAGTCCAATAGGTGTGTTTGGTTGGTTTTGTGTCTTGTTTTGTCTAGTTAGCCAAGATATGCAAAGTTGTTCAAAAATTTGCCACGAGAGCCAAATTTGGACATAGTATGGAAGATGGCACCAAGAGTGCATAGAATGTCTTGTTTTTGTAAACATGTTTAGGGGGTGTAAGAACACCATCCTACACTATTCGACTTGTAAATTTGTAAGGGGAAATCAAAAATTGTAAAAGTTGCTTGACAACTTTTGAACAGGAGAGTGCATTTTGGTGTCAAATTAGTTATGCACCTGCAAAATGGATTGTAAGCCCTTGAGGAGGCATATATAAGACCTCTCAAGGCATGGCATGGAGGTTGGAAGTTTTTACATTAGTTGTGCTCAATAATACAATTTGATAGTTTTCTGAGTTTTCTTGGACAATCTGTTTGTAGTGTGAATAACTCGAGAGATATGGAATGAATTTGAGTTCTTTTCATTGTAATTATCTAGAATATAGTATTTTATTTCTTTGTAAGTACACAAGTTGAATTTTTTTATAGTTTTGTCATTCAAATAAAAATCAAGAACTAAAACTGTGTTCACCGGCACTTTTGGGGTCTTGCTAATAAAATGCCTCCATCTTGAAACTCCACCATTGAATCTTCACAACCATTGGAATTCTTTAAGTGAAGGCCATTGGAATAATATATAGAAAGTAAATACTGAGAGGGGAGGGGTGAATCATTACTTATAAATTTTTTAACTTAATACCTTAACTGATTAACCATAAACTTGATGTTCATAGTTTACCGACTCCATTGCATTGAAATGAAAGTAATGTGAAGTATGCAATTCAAAACATGAAAACCATGACAAATAAACTCATAACACATGGATTTTGGTCACATTGAAATCCTAGGTTAGAGGAAAAAACTATGGTGGGGATGACACCCATAACTTTCGCTAATTGCAGTATAAAAGGTGCTCGGTTAGAGCTATAATGGTTTTGCTACTTTTGATAGCTTACTCAGTTAAGAGTATACAAGACTTATTAGGTCTACCTGGTTAGAGGATTTTACAATCTCTACACTTAGAGATGTACCTGGTTATAGGATTTACAATAAAAGTTTATGTTAGGATCTACCCAGTGTTGGGATTTAACCTTCACAATATAGTAGTATTTAAACTATGAAATGTCTATTATACTTTGCATCAAATACAAATGCTAATTCAGAATCTATGTTCTTTGATATGTGTTACCTTAATCTGATTATTGTAAAACTTCACTTCTTTGCTATGCTATAGCTAAATATGCTCGGTACTGCTCTGCTTTGTGTTGTTCTCCCTCAATAACTCAATTACAACATTAACAACAACTCCATAACTTGTGAATTCATCCTTTCTAAATATTAAATTTTAACCTGTTAATCCTGTGAGTTAGTTGGGAAATGATTATCCTAAAGCGTTCGATCTTCTTTCTCACTCGGTGACCATGTCACTTTTACCTTGGTACTTGGTGTTTTTATTAGAAATATAAAAATCCCATTAACCACTTGATCTATGCCTTACATCTTCATCCTGAATTATCTCGATTGTTGATCATGTAACCAACTATTATTAATACTTGTAGCAATGTAATTAATGCAATAACAATGCATTCAATGCATCCTTATCACTTTTTGAATTGAATATCTGACTTAGTTGTATAATCCTTCTGACTCGATTGTATAATTTTTTTGTGCTCGGTAACTAGTGACTCAGTTTAGTATATCCGCTCGGTAACAAAATATGCTTAGTATACTTAGTTCTCAATTTCCTTTTCTTTAGCGACTGCATAATGCTTAATATCTTGACCAACTACCTCGGTGTGTATTACTGACTAGTCCCATATAATAATTTCTCCATTCATCGATTGTTTTCTCCAGGAACTATGAATTTGTCAAAACTAATGACAACAAAAACAACTTACAGGGATAAAAATCTCCCCCTTTGACATTAGTTGGAAATTTTGACAAAAAAAATTTCAAAGTCATCAAAATGTGTAACTCTCCCTCAGTATTTACTCCCTATACACTTTTCCTTCTCCTCTTTTTTAAACTTTCACATCTATGATTTTGTTTGTTTTCCTGACATCTCATATATCTCCCTTTATCTCTTATACATAATATATCCCCCTTTTTTCTGCAAAAAATGCTACAACTATAGTCTAAGTGTCAAAAGATGTTTATACCTTTGATGAATGCTGGTCAATACAGTCTCCCAAGTGTCTTAGAGAGTCTGTAATACCACAATTTGCTTTGAGATATCTATTGAAATGCCAATAGGACCATCTAAAGTACTTACTGCTGCAAATTTTACTAGCTATTTGGCCTCCTTCAACTAGTTTTGCATTAATTGGATGTGGGGTATGAGCAATAATTGAAGTTCAAGTAGTTCCAATCAGATCTTAATTTCTTCCTACCTCAATGACTCTTGACCTCCTAGTAGTTATTGTACTTCAGCATAAAATGTTTGGAATGATCTAGTCTCGGTCAGTATAGCCTTTAGTTGTTCTGTAATCTCTTTCTCAACTTCAACTTCCTTCCTTCTAATATCCTGGGTAAAATGTGAACGAATATAGGATTTTTGAAACTATGAAATAATAGAAGTGAGACAATTTTCAAGTTCTTCACAAAGATCAGATAGAGTTATCTTATCCACTTTGCTTGCTTGAAGAAGTCCTTCCATCAGTTTCTATTCTATTTTGTCTTTGTGAATATTCAACATGTATTCTGTCATATTGTTGATCTCTAAGTTTTTTTGTTTATTAGTGTCCCACACTTAGTCATATTCAAGGCAGGTTGGTCTGTCATCACTGCGACCGAGCCATCTCACTAAGGTCGAGACCGAGCGGTAGTTACTACCAAGAAATTCTGAGGTCACCAAGAACTCAATGGATGTTGAGTTGCATAGAAGAATTAGTGCTGAGTGACAACATACATTAATGCCGAGCGACACAGTATTGACCGAGCTCGAGTTTTTGGTTATGCCGAGTAAAACAAATTTTGTATATGTGTTTGGAATAACACAAACACCAAGGTAAACTATTTTGGCTGACTTCTATGGAGCTTTTAATGATCATGCACTGAGATTTAATGCATTAATTATACACTATTTTTATAATCATGGATCCCTATGCAAGACAACCAATCTAAATTAGGGATACCTAAGCGGCAAAAGATGAAGGATCTAGATATTTGATCTTGATATGGATGATCTATTTATAGGATGCTTCAATCCCTAATCCATAGGTGTGTAAGCATGTATGTTTACATGTGGATGTGAAGAGAAGAGATCATAAGTATATGCATATTTTGCATATCTAAAGCATTGACCAAAAAAATTGACCGAGTAGAGAAGTGAAGAGAAAAATATAGATAAACTAGATTGAGAGATCAATTAAGAGGTAGAAAGAGGAGATCCATTCTCAATATTTGTAGTGTAAACAAAAGGATTGGGTACTGATATATTCTAGCAAGTGAGTTAAAGTAAATATCTTAACAGAGTGGTCCTAACAGGCTTTTGTAAATCTCTTAACCGAGTGCTTACTTTTTTGTAAGTCTAAATCCTTTAACAAGGTAGATTGTATAAGTCTGAAAGCTCTTAATAGGGCAGACCCATCACAGGGTACATCATCAGTAGTGATAAATTTTTTTTAGCCCTTACAGACACACTTTATTACTATAGTAGTGAAGATTTATGGGTGTCATCCCCACCCCAATTTTTCCTACTAGGGTTTCTGGGTTACCAAATTCTTTGTGTTATTTGTTCATGATTAGATGTTAGATCTTTCCAGCATTTCAGTTTATGTTTATGAATACATGGTTGAATCATTTTGTTTAGAATTGGTAGAAGTTTTATTGATTTGATTCACCCCCCTCTCAGTTAATGCTTTCCCATATTAGACTTCCAACAAATGGTATCAAAGCTTTGTTCTCTTAAAATAAGTCTAACCACTTGAGAGTTAAGATCTTCGAAGTGGAGGATTATAAGTTGGGAAAGGTCATTGAGAACCAGAAGATTGATATTTAGCTGGCCCTACAATAGCTTGAGACAGGTGGAGAAAAATTAAGGAAATCCTTAAATGCTACGAAGGATTTGGAAACTCAAATGAAAGATAGTCAATATAAGGAAGAAGAAACTGAAGGTCTATTTGACAAAGGTGATTCAAAAGAAAGTAATGTAGTGATTGCAGATCTATTGGAGAAGAACAAAACACTAAAAGAACAAGTCAAAATTATGAAGATAGAACAAGAATCTCAATCAATAACGCTATGGGAGGTGATTGATCAGAAGAAGAAAGATGAGGAAGATAAGACAATGACATAAGAAGAAAAGAGACAAATGGCTACTAGACTTGATAAAAGGACTAGTGATGTGTAGAAGATCACAAATAGTCAGTTGGACATGTTCAACCAACTATTATTTGCAAATCAGGAGGTAAACAGAAAATAAATTGAAATCACATATCTGAGATCTGAAAATAATCAAATGAAAAATGAGTTGAGATCTAAAAGAGAACTCATTGAAAGGATAAAAAAACCAAATGAAGTATTGAGATACTTTGAGGAACTTATGAGATCACCAAGAAGGAATAGTGACACATCTGGACTTGGACATACCAAGAACCAGTCTTCCACTAAAGAAGGGGAATCATCAAAGAGTGGAGAATTGAGGAATGCATAGCCGAAGAACAACAAGCCTACATGTTATCATTGTGGGAAAGTAGGTCATACAACAAACATATGCTGAAGAAAGTATAGTAAGTCAAATCCTAAACCTAAATTCAATGGATTTTTTTTAACTATAAGAAGCATGGACATCAGGCATATGAATGCAGGTCAAGGACTAGCGATACACCTACTTCACCTAGATTCTAAGGACATTGCTACAATTGTCATAATTTTGGTCATAGAACCCAAGATTGTAGATCTAGTGCAAAATCCAAATGGACATCCATGAAACAAGGCAATACACACAAGAAAGGTAACACATTCAATTGGGATTATAATACAAAGCACAGTTGTCATTATTGTAATGAATTTGGTCATGTTGTGAAGAATTATATAAGTACACATTTTAGAGGTAAATCCAAGAGTTGGATGATTGAAAGTATGGTCTGTTATAGTTGTCACAAGATTGGTCATACCAAGAGAGATTGCAAGACCAGAGCCCTGACACCTATTGTTGAGAAAATAAGGAATCATATGAATCTAAGATGGAGAAAGAAAGAAGAAGAAAGTAGTAGTAGATCTAGTAGTGAAGCCAAGATCACCCAATCCAATGGATCAAGTGAGCACACTACTCCAAATTAAGTAGAAAGGTATGTAAGGAACTATTTTCTTAAATGCAATATTTTAGACCAGTTCCTAACATAACATGTATTAAAGTCCATATTTGCATAAGTTAAGATGCATTGAGATAGATCTGAGGAAAAAACCAAGGAAAACAATTGTTATGAATATTTGATGTCAAGCATCAATATCAGCACATGCCAAGCTCCCATACCAACTGAGCGTCAGTTGACCAAGTGTCACTAGTGACCGAGTGGTGTGTGATAACCAAGAAAATTAATCAAAGACCGTGAATAACTATTATCCACCTACTACTATATGAAGCATTTAATGAAGCCCTAATCCAACCATTTCAGGGTATATAATCAATTCAAGTGTTCATTCTTCATTTCACACAATGATTTAGAGTCTGCAGAGCAGTCTAAGGTTATTTGAGAAGTGATTTGAGCTAAGATTAAAAATATTCCATCTATGCATCGTTGGCAAGTATTGAAAAGGTTGTAGACCAGTTGTTTCCAAGTTACATAGAACCTATTTTGCAAACCCTAACTTGTACCAATGAAATCTAGTTCATCCTTTGGAGTAAAATGATAAGAAAAGGTAGTGATGAATGTTTAGTTGGTCAGGAGAGACGTGTGTGCACCACCAAATTTGAGTCATTCCTAAAACTGCAATAAAGCAAGATCTTACAAGAGCCCTATCATAAATTCCACCAAAGGGTACTTATGATCCATGATGTGCGAGCATGTTATATGTGTAAAGTTGGAGAAGTTGGAGACTTTGAATTGAGGGAAGATTATGAAAAATTATGTGAAAATAGAGTTCTAAAGGCTGATCATCATCATATTACTAAGAAAGGGTTAGTCTGTACCCTAGACTTCCTACGCAAATTTAAGGTCGAATGGATCTGGATTGTATGGAGTAGAATACATGACATGTGTTTATGGTTGGAAAATGGACGGTAAAGATTAAAAAAGACATTATTCACCGAGTTAGTATTTATCTGGTTGTGCAAGGGAAGCATAGAATGTGTTGTCTAAAAAAGGACGATATTGAAAAGTTCACTTTGGCCAAGTGGAACAAACAAGGTATGACAATTTCTACAATCACCAATACAGAAATTGACTTCAGAGTCAGAGTCATTGCACATAAATTCTATCAATCTAGAATATCAGATAGTGTCCCATGTGTTGCAGTTGATTAGGCATGGAAAATAGTAAAGAAGGATCATACCTATGATCTTTTCGAGTTATAGATGACTCAACTTGCCGAGAACCTGTTAGCTATAAGGAAGGAAAAGAACTCTATGTGTAAGTTGGGTTCCTTACTTTTTTGCATATTCTTCTATGTACAAAACACTTTTCCTACAATAGGAAATGTTTTATGGAGTTAGGACCAGCCGATAATAGTTCAAATAAATGAGTTCATTCAGAAATTAGGAGAAAATTTTGATACTGTTATGGGAGATTACTTTGTTGAATTTAAGAAAAAGACGAGACTAGGGAGTAGAATCCTGGTATCACTAGTGGAGAAATATTATATTGATGTTTTCTTTCTATTTGATACTAATAACACCTATATAGAAGCTATAGTACCAAGGGTATCATGTCTAATGCCATTACCCTACTAAGTAAACATAGATGAAACATTTGCAACTATCACAACTCTACTTGCAGAGGTCATTATTAGAAAGGCTAAGAGATTTGGTACCTATGATGAAGCTAAATCTAAGATAAATCCAAATTTGAAGGCTACAACAATAGAGAGGAAGAGAAAGATAATTGTAAAGAATCTTGAGAAGATACTTGGAGAAGAAGATGCTGATGATGATGCACAAATAAAGATCACAACAGGTCAAGGAGAGGACCAATCTAGTGATTCTGAGGAAAGTGGTAATGATGTGGAAGTGGACAAGAAGGGAAAGAAAGTGATGGTTTCCAAGCTAACCAAGAAAAGGAGTTCATAGAAAAAATCTACTCCTCCTACCACATCCTCATCAAGAACGAGGGAATCAACAGTTACTATATTTGACGAGCTGCCAAAGAAGAAATTGGTAAAAGATACTGAAGGGGTTAGCTTAGGGAAAAGAAAATGAGTACAAACAGAATCTGAGCCAAGTTATCCAAAGAGGAAACTGAGAAGAAAATATGTTATGGGTAAAGATGAAGAAGATGAAGAGTTGGAAAAAACTGAGGATATCAGTAAGTTAAAAGTTGCAAAGCACAAACACCCTACCAATGTTGATGAAATCTGTCACAACATCCTAAACTCAGTAGGTTTGTTAGGTTTTATGTTTATTACGTTTGAGAAGTTAAGAAAATCTGATAAGCCTAAGATTGAAGAAGCTATAATGGATATGTTAGTAACATATAAGATGATACCTTTGCAGATTGGGAACCTAGTTCCCGATGAGCTAGCAAAAAAAAATGATGAGAGATGGAAGCATGTCATGATGGTAGAAAACAAAATTAGAGAAGGAGAATTAGCCCAAATTATGTCTGAGTTAACAAAGAAGAAGAAAGAAAAATTTATGGATCAATATAGGAATAGACTCATTCCTAAATTGAGATCCTATTCCATATTGAAGAATGATATAGAAGATTTTGTGCAACAAACAAAAAGGATATGGAAGATCATATTTGGATTAATAGTTGACAAGAATAAAGATAAGGGCATATCTAATAAAATTGAGCTTGACAACAAAAAAGATATTGATGAACCAGATAATATTGAAGCTGAAATGATTGACATTACTGAAGAAGTGTTGAAGAAAGATGTTGGAGATGAGGAGAAAGATAAAGTGTAGGAGGCAATGATTGAGAACTTAACAACTGATGAGGTAATACAAGGTTTGAATGGTGAGGAACATGAAGAAGAGGCACTCTTAATTCTAGATTCACCTACTGAGGAAAACCTTGAAGAGAATGCAGAGGGAGATAAAAGAAAAGAAGAATAAACATATAAGTCTTCAGTAGATATCTCCAAATCACTTGAAGAAGTCACCAAGGTGACCAAGACTTTTGAAATAGAGGAGAAAAAGGAACCTAAGGAGGAAGATGCAATACAAGCATTGGTACAAATACCTAATATTTCTACTCTGGTATCTACTGAATTTAAGAGAGATGATACATCTACCAAGAAGATACTCAATACTTAGAAGGAGTTAGTATCAATTAGTGGTGATACTAATATTTTGAAAGATGAATATAAATTAAGTAGTAGCTCACCAGAGCCAATGAAGAAGAAATCACATAAGAAGATGAAGGATAAGAGTTATGAAGTTACACTTGATGAAGTTATAGTTATTCCCAAATGGGATAATAATAACTTATCTTATGAACATATGCTAATATTGTAGGACTTATTGAATAGGAAAATGAAGCAAGATGAATTGAAATGAGAACATCAACAAAAGTAGGTATTACATGAGATTAAAGAAATCTTTTTTGATGCATTTGAATTTGAAGATCTAAATGAGAAGGCACCTAAATTTGAAAAAATTGTTCATATTGTTCATAAGGTGAACCCTAATGACATAAATGCAAACGAAAAACTCTTGCAAATATCAGAGAGAAAATTTGAGACAAAAATACTTGAGAAAATTGTAGCAAAGCTTACCAATAAGCAGGTTGCACTTTGTGATGTGATCAATAATTTAGAAGAGTGATAGAGAATGTTCTCTTTGTACAAGCAAATATATGATACTGAATTCTTTACAAATGAGAATCAATAGCTTATTCAGAAGCTATAGATAGATTTTATGTCAATATGATGGTCACTGAGCATGGATGCAAGTTCAAGTTCTTTTCACTTTACCAAGTTGACACATAACCAAGGGAGAGTAGCCAAGCTTATGGATAATGGTGAAATTGATTTGAATTCAGACAATGTTGATACCTCACTTGGAGGTTTTGCAGAAAGAGGTGAAAGAAACAAAGGAACTATCACAACAAGAACCACCTATGAACATTGTTGAGAGTTTGATTGATCTAGCTGCCAAGATAGAAGTCAAATTAAAAAATTTAGAGTTTATAAGGACAAGTTGGGATAATTCTTTAGCTATGATATTAGAGAACCATAAAATATTTTTGGATAAGTATGGTTTAACGCCAATGATCGTAGCAGAGAAAAGTTACAAGCATGAAAAAAGCAATGGGGAATTGTCATAGATTCAATAGGGTACATGTAAGTACATACATACATATGTTGTATATATAGTAAAGTATTTATGGAGAAAGACCAAGTCAAAATCCTAGGGGGAGTTGTGATTTCTGAATTCTTTTGAGAACTACATTTTTTTAAAAGGACTGAAAAGACATGACAAAATATTTTTCCACTATTGACAAAGGGGGAGATTTTTGATCTCTAAGTTTTGTTGTCTATTAGTAGCCCACACTTAGTCATATTTAAGGTAGGTTGTTCGGTCATCACTGTGATAGAGCCATCTCATTAAGGCTGAGAGTGAGCATTAGTTACTGCCAAGCAAGTTTAAGGTTGTTGAGTACTCAATGGATGCCAAGCAGAATGATTTTTGAGTTGCATAGAGGAGTTAGTGCCGAGCGAAAACATACATTTATGCCAAGCGACACAGTATTGACGGAGCACCAGTGTTTGGTTATGCCAAGTAAATTTTATTTTGTATATGTGTTTGGAATGACACAAACACCAAGGTAAAACCATTTTGGCCAACTTCTATTGAGCATTTAATGATCATGAACTAAGTTTTATTGCATTAATCACACACTATTTTTATGATCATGTATGCCTATGCAAGCCATGCAACCAATCTAAATTAGGGATGCCTAAGTGGAAAAAGATGAAGGATTTAGATCATTGATCTTGATCTAGATGATCTATTTATCAAATGCTTCAATCCCTAATCTGCGGGCGTGTAAGAATCTATGTTTGGATGCAAATGTGAAGAGAAGAGATCAAAATTATTTTCATATTTTGCATATCTGAAGCATTGACCAGACAGAGTGACTGAGAAAAGTAGTGAAGGGAAGAGCAGAGATAAAGTAGATTGAGAGATCAGTTAAGAGTTGGAAATAGGAGATTCATTGTTAGCATTTATAGTGTAGACTGAAGGATCACATACTGATACATTCAAGAAAGTGAATCAGTTTAAATCTCTTTTTAGAGTGGTCCTAACAGGCCTTTGTTAATCTCTTAACCGAGTGCTTACTTTTTTGTAAGTCTAAATCCTTTAACAAGGTAGATTGTATAAGTCTAAAAGCTCTTAACATGGTAGACCCCTCACAAGGTCGATCATCAGAAGTGATAAAAAATTTGTAGCCCTAATAGACACACTTTATTACTGTAGTAGTGAAGATTTGTGGGTGTCATCCCCACCCCAATTTTTCCTTCAAGGGTTTCTTGGTTACCAAAATCTTTGTGTTATGTTTTCATGATTAGATGTTAGATCTTTATAGAATTTTAGTTTATGTTTATAAATACATGGTTGAATCAATTTATTTAGAATTGGTAGAATTTTAATAGATTTCATTCACCCCCCTCTCAGTTAATGCTTTCCCATATTAAACTTCCAACAATCCTTATTTGGTCCTTTGATCTACTTGGTCAATTTGCCAACTTGATTCAGAAGATTCTCTATTTCATCAATTTTGGCCTTGGGAACAATTATTGAAAATATGTCCTTGACATCTTCAAGTATTTTAGCCTTGTTCCTCTTTGCAATTAGCTTACCCTAAGCTGTCTTCAGAGCTACTAAATCTAAGTATTTTTCTAAATCCTTATGCTTTAGAGTGTTAGGATCGACTTGGGGAATGATTATTGGTTTCTTTAAGTCCATTGGCTTTCTCTTCTTTGATTTCTTCTTACCTCCCATCATAATTTCACAAGTAGAGAGTTTTGAATGTGATTCCTTTCCTGCATCGGGTGACTTGTAATGAGTCCAATAATGCTTTCTCCAATCTTTCCTTGTTCTTTATGTTCTTCATGTATCTATTCCTCTTTATGCTCATCTTCTTTCTCATTAAGATTTGATTCTAGTGGCTTTTCATTTTGTGTATCATGAACATTTGTTGTGTCATTAGGTGCAACATTCTATTGTTGACCATCAATGTTGGTTGGTGATACCAAATCGATTGTCTTTCCTTGCTCGTTCTCGGTGTTTTGGGTTCCTTCTACATTTTCTTTCTCTTTCTCTATCTTAGTGTCCTTAGGTTCTTCCTGTGGAATGTCAACTGTAGTATCTAACTTTTTAGTCTAACTGAGGACTTGTGTCAATATCAGGTCATTAACTTGTAGTGGATGTAAATCAACATCCATACACTCGGTGTCCTACACTTGTGTGTCCATAATATTCTTATCATTATGTAAATATTTTGCAAGGTCCACTTCTTCTATTATATCTTCAATATGTATCTCTCCTTTGTCTAATGTTAGATCAATTGGTAGAAGTTTCCTTGACTTGATTAGCTATGCTTCCTTGTTTACTTTTTGCCTCTCCTTTGTCAGTGTTATCTAAATTGTATATATTTCTCCATTTTATTTCTGTCTCTTTTTCTACAGATTCAATATCTCCATTCATTATCCCAAGGTATATTCCCTTGAGAATGAATTTGATTTATGATGGTGCAAGGTCATGAATAGTATGAACTAATGACCTTTCTCTCATTTTATTTTCATCATTCATGACATACTTCCATCTAGAAATTTTTTTATCATATAATTGTTGTGGTATGTGATTACCAAGTTCAATTGGTGTGACTCTGTAGCTCAGTAGTGTTTCTACCACATCATCTTTAATTTTCTTCTTGTCTACCTCATTTCTTTTCTCATACTTAGTATGCCTAAAACCTCCAAATCCTCCATATTTCTTTAATTATTCAAGAAAGTCATCTAGACTCTTTGGTACATTAGAAAAAATCGCTATGGGTACAAACTTATCTGCCTTATCAGATAATGTGTCACTTCCCTTTCCAATATTTATTCTTCTTCTGGTATGTATAGCTTGCCTTCCTCCTATATTTCTTGCATATGTTCTACCTTTTGGTTGAACTATCTCGGTTACAGTCTTCTCTTTTTCTTGTATAAAGGACCTAGTGTTCCTTTTTGTTCATGTAATACTCGACGAGGGTACTATTTCTAGTTGCATATCAACTACAAAGATAGCTTTGACATTTCTAGTCTAATCTTCTCCCAGGGTTTTAGATATATTGACAATCATCTTCTCTATTTTCCTTATGGCCTTAGGTATGAAAATGTTTTACTTTCTTTTCTATTTTACTTCCTCACAAGTGCCATATCTCGGTGCTTTGGGATCAATGAGTTTTTCTAGTAGGGTGTCTATCTATTTTGAGGCTTCAACAACCTTTGCTATACATTCATCAGTGTCCACTTCAAAACAATTTTTTTCTTGATATTTTGCAATCAATTGAGGTGGAATATTGTACCATTTGTGCATTCTAGCTTAAAACTTTGTATAATAATCAATAGGGGTTTAATTTCATTTAATATCCTCCACATTTCTTTGATTGATACAACAAGAAACATGCCTTCAATTTCTTTTTCTCTAATCACTTCATCTTCCTTTTGAGATAATTTCTTCCTTATCTCCAATTTCTCATACAATTCCTCAGGTATACTACCTTTTATCTCTAACAAATTTTTCTTAAAGATAAGTAAAAGTTTAATAACCATGTCTTTAATCAGAATTTTGTCAGAAGCCTCATACCTGTCATAGTATTTTGTCAATGAAACAAGATTCCCTTGCTCAATAACTCTCTTCTCCAACATTTTCATATAAGGCTTCCAAATTTGTCTCACAGTAGTGGTCTTTTCTTCAACTTTCTTCTCTTCTCCTTTTTTCCTCTGTACTTTAGGAGGTGAGTGTGGTTTACTAGACGTTGTGTTTCTTCTAGGTGCTAGCTTTGTTGTCTCTTCTTGTGATGTCTTATGTGGTGATGAGGGTGTAGTTACATATATCATAATAGAGAGTGGAATTCTATCTACACAACTTCAGGAGGTGGAAGGGATATAGTAGTAGTGCTTGCAAACCCAGAAGCTCTCTCTTTCATCTTCTTCCTCACTTCTTTCATTTCCTCTTTGGATATTTTAGCCTCTGCTTCCAAATCATCAACTACATTTTCTGTTTTCCTCTTCCTTGATTCTCTATTTTTTCCCTCTCTAATCTTTGCTGACTTCTTTTCATATGGTCCCCATCTCTCCTCTGATGAATCAACTTATGAAGCTAGAAAGTGTTCTAATTGCATGGTTAGAACTTCAGAACTTACATTACAGCCTAGTGGATAGCACCATTTATTTTTAGGTATAACTTCCTCAAAGCATACACAATCAGTTTCAACCATGAAACAGATTGAGTCCTTGTATTTTTCCACTATTGCCTCTGGATTCCTTTCTCTTTCCTTCATTTCTCTCTATAGGATTTTTATCATAGAAAACATTTCACCATCTACCCGTGTGTTGTTTTGTCTCCTATAACTCTTAGAAATCTGAATGATAGTAGGTATATTTTCTTTCCATGTTTTAGGGTGCATACCAGGAAATTTGTGAACAATGTGAATGTACATATGTATCAACAAAGATCCAAATTCGAATCCTTTAGTATTTTCCTTCTTTATCTATCTTACATTCTCCAAGAATTGTTGTGTTAAGACTTCACATAGATTATACTTGATGTTTGCATTCACCATCTTAAAGGCCATTAATATTAAACCCGATGATACAAAATTTAGTCAACTGCTATAATGGAGTTCATGGCCCCAAATCATGGTAATCAATCTTACATATTGTTGGAATACATCATTTACGGTCAAAGATCTCCTATCCTAATGTGAATGCATTAGGTTTTCTGCCATTTTCTTAGTATTATTCTCAGCAATAGGTACTATACTAGTATATTCCAATCATGTTATGGCATGAATTAAGTCATTGTAGATCTTCACAAGCTGATCTCCAAGCCATATGAAATGATCATGAACTCTTCTCAATATAATATTCATCCATTCTTCTTCGTCAAAGTCAAGAAGTTCAGTTATCTTCATAATGCTCAGGTCATTTAGGTTTTCAAAATCATCTTTCATTTTTCCATCATCACCTTTCATGATTTCCATCTCTATGGCAATTTCTTTGTCTCCCAAAGTTTCAAACTTGTAATGTATATTTTCCCTAATATCTTCAACATGTAAAACTCCGTAGGGTGTTTGAGAAAATGTGCCTCCAGGGTCAACCTCAGTAGATTTGAATGGGTGTTTCTTGAATTTGTACCTAGGTATCTCTACAACATCAAAAATCATAGGTGTATCCATTTCAAAGGATTCATAATCGATATAAATACCTTTTACTGCAAAAATGAGAGATCTCTGCTTCGATCAAAATCTTAAATATACTTGCTTCAACTCTATTTCTTCTCAAGAATTTGATCTCCTTAGGATTTGATCTGCAAATGATGTCCAGTTATGTTCTTTTAATTATCCTTATAAGTCACTGAGTGAAAAATGACATAGTTCCCAATAAACTCATTTATGCACACAGACTAGTCGAGTAGAAATTTGGTGATCATAGTATATAGATATATAAAACCATGCTATCATAGATATGTGTTCCAAAATATCTCTACATGATCTCCCTAAGCTCACAAGATCTTACTCCTTATATGTAGGGGTTGGATAGATTTCTGATTTAATCTTCCAATGCTCCCCTAAGGCCATGCTTGGCCATCTAGGTTGATATAGAAATGTTAGCACCAAGGGAAGACTCAGTAGCATCTACTGATTCTCACTAAACCTTTTCCTCACTAGATTCTTTTACCTTCCATACCTTATTACTATTGATATCTTTCTTTTTCTTGAAACAACTCTCAAATTCACTTCTATACTCAGCAAGAATCTTACAAGTATCAAAAATATTCTTCTTTATAACCATAGGAGGTGGTCCTCTTCTATTTTCAGTTCTATTGTACCTGCAAAACTTTTCTATATGCCCTGGATTGTTACATTTTTAGCATATAGGAAGTGATCTGTTATGAGCAACCTAAAACTTACAATACCTTTCAATGTGCCCAAGGTTATTACATTTGTAACATGTTGTCTTAGTTGTTGTCTCGTCACTAATGTAATCTTGTTTGTATCTTGATTGATCAGGTTTCCTGCATTCTACTTTCTTGTTCCCATATGTATAACAATTAAAGAAATAACCAAAAAAGGGTTTGAAAGGGGCTTCACCTCTGCAATCTCTCTTCACGTGTCCAATCTTGTTACAAAAAAAACATCTACCTCTTAAAGGTCTGATATTTTCTTTAGGTTCTTCAAGAGTAGGTCTTTCGCCATCAATCTTTGCATCATATTTTTATTCTTGATTCTTTGAATATTCAACTTCATTGAAGCCAACACCAGTCTTGTCTCCTTTCACTTTCTATCTATATCTCTATTCATCGATCAAGTTACTACTCATGTGAAGTTTCTCAATATGATTCTTTGCCTCAACAAGTTCTCCTTTTATGATCTGATTGTATTTCTCTAATTCCAGATACTTGTTTCCATAGTGTTCAAGTTTAGTCATTATTTTTCCTATCTGAATATTAGCATCCTTCAAGGTTTCTTAAATTTTTTTCTTAGCATCCTTTTCTTGTTGAATCTCTTTAGACATGTATAGTGAAGTAGTTTCATAATCAGGTTTTAAAGTGTCTTTCTCTTGCTCAAGCTGCATTATCTAATCTGAATTACCATTTTCTCTTTTATCTTAACCATAAGATCTTATCTTTGACTTCTAGAAAGTTGAAGGTGTTCTTTTAATTTCTTAATGAATCCCTCTTCTCTTCTCAATTTTAATTTCAAGTCACCATTCTTTGATTTACCTTTGTCAAGATCTTCAAGTGATACTTTAAAGTTTTCTTCAAAGCTTTCAAAATCCATCTTGATCTCCCTTAAGTTGTTAAACTTTATTTCCAAGGGCCAAAATCTCTGATACCAATTGTTAAGATTAAGTAATACTCATTCACCCCCCTCTCAGTATTACTTAATCCTAACACTTATGGCCCCTTAGGACGCCTTAGGACCCCAAAGATGAATTCTTAAGGGTCCTCATGGCTCAGAATGGGTCTCAAGGGGTTGTAGAACACATTAATGTGTCTTTGGACACCTTATTACCCCTTACAACCATCTTATAGGTCTCAATGGGTCATAAGGGATCTTAAGGGGTCCTATGACACCTTATGACTCCTTACAACCTCTTGGGATCCCTAATATGAATTCTTAGGGGTCCTAATGGGTCCTAAGGGGTCTTAATTGGTTGTAGGACACATTAATGTGTCCTAGGATATATTATGATCCCTCAAAACCATCTTATGGGTTTTAATGGGTCGTAAGGGGTCTTAAGGGGTCCTATGATGCCTTATGACACCTTAAGACCCCTAAGATGTATTAAATTGTTGTAACAGGTCACAGGATACATTAATGGGTCATAGGACTCCTTTTGACCCCTTACAACCATCTTATAGGTCCTAAGGGGCCTTAAGGGGTTCTAAAACACTTTATGACCCCTTAAGACCACTAAGATGTATTCTTATGGGTGCTAAAGGGTCATAAGGGGTATTAAGGGGTCCTTTGAAACCTTATGATCCCTTACATCCCCTTAGGACCCCTAAGATGTATTCTTAGGGGTCATAAAGGGTCATAAGAGTTCCTAAGGGGTCTTAGGACACATCAATGGCTCCTAAGACACCTTATAACCCCTTATGACCATCTTACAAGTTCTAATGGATTTTAATGCGTCTTAAGGGGTACAATGACACCTCATTACCCCTTAGGAGCCATAAGATGTATATTAGGAGTCCTAAGGAGTTGTAAGGTGTCTTAATGGGTGTTGGGATACCTTATGACCCCTAAGATGTATTACTAGGGGTCCTAAAGGGTCATAAGGGGTGTTAAGATAATTAATGTGACCTAGGGCCCCTTATGACCCCTTACGATCGTTTAAAACCCATAAAATGTATTCTTAGCATTCTTAAGGTACCTAAGGATCCTTAATATCAGAATTATTGGAAATCATGAGATAAGGGTCCTAATGTGTTCTAATCAGTTGTAATGGGTCGTAAGGGGTCCTAGGACCACCTACAACCCATTATAACACATTAGGACCCATCATGACATATTATAACCTATTAGGACCCCTTAGAAGACATTATCCATCGAAGGAAACATTAATGGGTTCTAAGTGGTCCTAATGTATCAAAATGGCTCATAATGGGCCATAAGAAATCCTAGGACAACTTATGACACATTAAGAAATTGCATGATCTATAGTAATCCATAGTGCAAGGAATATTCTTGATGAACATTGGATTGCAGCTACATCTATTCTATATACTAATGTGTGGTAACGAGTCCTAATGCATCCTAAGTTGTCCTAATGGGTCCTAATGTGTCTTGATGCATCATAAGGTGTCCTAATGGATCCTAATGTGTCCTGATGGGTCATAATATGACCTGAGGAGTCCTAGGACTACCTAAAATGCATTAGGATATTAGTCTTCTATATTCTATGAATTCCCAAGGATTCTGAATTATGTAGGGGTCGAGAAATGCATTAGAGCCTAACTTGACACAATAATATCATTATCAAATGTGTAACAAAATGTTACAATATTGTAAAACAAACCATTTGAAATACTCTCTCTCTCTCTCTCTCAGCCTTTTATTATGGTTAACGTAGTGCATACACGCTATGTAAATCATAAATTTGTATAGGGCATACATGCTATAGTGTGTATGCACTTTGAACTAGTTTGAAATTTACCAAGCCTAAGGATTGGATTTGTATATGCTGGAAACCTACCTGTTGGGACCATGCCTTGACATGCAAATGTTAGGGATATAAAATCACATAAACTACATTAACATATTAAATCATACTAAAAAATAAAATCCTTCCACCCTAACCTCTGATGAGCTAAACAAGGGCACCCAAGCCTTGTTGATTTTGTCTTAGAGGGGGTTGTGAGTGTGCTCTCCCAACACAATATTTAAATCCCACTTGATTTTGAAATAAAGAGATGAATGCAAAGTAAATGCACACTACATGCAATCATGTTGAACAACTCAAGAACTAGTTGTGAGGAACTAGTCTCGAGAATTCATTGAAATGGAAGAGAAGTAGATGAAATCTAAATGCTAAGATCTAGTATTGAATACAAATGGAAATAAAACTACCATGATTTAATGAAACATCTACCAAACAAGGCTAGTATAAACTTTAAATGAATACAAGAAAATTCTAAGCACATACTAGCATGAAAACTCTAATGCAAGAGTAATGGGTGATTTACTCTTGGCAAGCCTCATATTTATAAGATTTTGGAGGCCTTGGGTGATGTAGACTAGATATGGAATACACATAGGTTCCACATGAGGGACACATAATCAATGCAAGAGGAAGAGTTTTCTCACACATATGTGAGAAACTTGAGATTTCATGGGTCAATGTGTACTTCAAGTACACATTTAAGAGATTTGTCATAGATGTGTAAGAAAAAGTCATAGATTTGGTCTAATGATTACTTTTAGTAAGTGTAAGAGAGTGTCATCAAAGTGTAAGAGAGTGTCATCAAGGTTGAAAGAAACCTTGTTTGCGCAAAATTAGAATTCTTTTAAAAGGCAAAGTTTGGAAATTTTCTTACACATGTGTGAGAAAATAATTAGAACTAATGGGTGTACGAATCCTAAAATTAGCCTAATTAACCTTAGTTAATTAGCAATTAGGTCTATTTGTTGAGATGATATGAGGTAGGGTAGGATCTAGGCCTAGATTTGGGATTAATCTTAATTTAATTAAAATTAATCCTGGTTTAGAAGAATATTAGTGTCTGAAGAAAATAAATAAATTAAAATTTATTTAAAGGGGGATTTTATGGAGGGGGGTATTAAATATAATTTAATACACTTGGGGAGAGGCATTTAAATTAAATTTAAATACTATAGAATAGTGAACCTAATTTAATTAAATAAATTTAATTAAATAGGTGGGAGAATATACCAAATATATTTAATTAAATAATTATAATGTTAATGGACGATTTTAGGTGTCTACATTTTCTCCTCTTTTGTGCAGCATCGAGAATGACATCGCGTCAAAGAAAAGAAAACCAGATTCCCTAAAGAGAACATAAAGTCCTAAAGTGATGATAGTAAAGAAGTGTGCCCCCTCAAGAAAATAATGGAAAAAATTAAATTTTAGTGGAATTTTCTCAAAAAGAGGTGGAAGAAAAGAAGAAAGGGGAATTGTATGACTTATGAGGTGATCTAGAAAAAAAGGATAAAAAATAGAGTCTGGGATGGAGAACAAGTCCCAAGGGGCCTATAAATAGTCCACGGGTCCCTAGGAGAAGTCATTTTCACTCATAAAGAGAAAAAAAGATGAAGCATAGAGAGAGAGAGATGAGGATCCTCGAGATTGTATGCAACTAGGAGAGCACGTCTGAACACACCAGTGGCTGACTAACACAAGACCACAGGTGAGTCGTGAAACCATTCCTATTTTTTTGCATTAAAGTTCACATTTAATGTTATTTATGGGGGAAAAAAGGGAATCAGGGTGGAGGTGATGAAATGACGATTGTCGTCTTCACATATAAAAATTGCCAGATTGTCGTTAGCGCAGACGAAAATTTGAGGTTTTTTTATACAAGGAAAAGGGGTAGGAGATTTAGATGACCATTTGAAAAATGGTCATCTATGTAGTCATCGGTCAACGGGGTTGATCATGGGTAGGCACTAGAGAGGTTGATCATGGATTGGCATCTTCATCGATCGACATATACATCGATCATTATCTGCACTGGTTAATTGACATCTATGTTGATTGACTCAAAAGATGTAGGTGAAGATGGAGGAAGGGGAAAACAAGATGTTAGGATGGGAAAATGATGCCCCAGATGTAGTAAAATGACTGACATGCATGAATGTGTGAGTATAGGAGGGGGTAGCACCATTTCAGTCATGAGAGAGCTCGCCAGAGATGGAGTTAGCGGAGTAACTGACAATAGTAGAGTGGGGACATGTTGCATTATGTGGTCTAGAGTATGTTAATTTATTGTCATGGTTGAGAGAAAATAATGTGCTTATGATGGCATTGATTGAGAGATGTCACATCCCCATCTCGAGTTTTCACTTTCTTATAAGGGAGGCTACCATTACCTTGTTCAATGTCTGGTAGATATACCGCATTCCTATTAGGGGTCTAATACCAAAGTGTGTGTAGGAGGACTTTGTGCCATATGTAGAGGTAATATTTGGGAAATCATACAACCATATTCTCACTTCTAGACATTAGTTATCATGGAGAGTAGCGATGGTAGTGTGACCATAGTTGCGACGAGTGCATTGTACTTGGCGGGTCTTATTGGCAGAAGATTGATGTCTGACCATACATGTCATGGGTTTATTTTTAAATGGGAATGGGTGCTGAATGCCATGTTAGAGGATGAGGGGGAGTAGTATTGCTAGTAATATACCATCCTAGGATAGTTGTACTATGATCTTTACATGTGTGCCTATCGGAGATGTAGGACATTAGGTGCAGGGGTCGCACTACTACTAGTGTGGGCTTGGGAGAATATTGATGTGATATGCCATATTAGACTTCATGAGACTCAGGAGGCATATGAATCGGTCACTTGTAGCAACTGATCACCTATTAGATATGAGTCGATAGATTTTGTCAGTCACTCAAGGCATACTTTAGATGAGATGAAGATTTTTGACTGAACCCCATACATAGGATGCGAGGCATGGGGACATCAAGTCATGTAGTAGCATGATTATGTAAAGGATGTGTGAGAAAATACATAATTCTAATGTGTAGAAAGATTACTGGTTGATTGGTCAGGGGACATACATGATTATGTGATACATGTCATCGCAAGTATTGAGATAGTTTGGGCAGGTGCAGGATGTAGTTCCTGATAGGTTTCCTCATCCACTGGTGATATAAGAGGTAGGGAGTTTATGGGGGATTGGAGTGGACCTGAGGGGTGCTAGAGAATCCTAGTTAGGTATGGTGGCACTACCATGATAGCCAAGAAAAGATTTATTTCTAGATGCAGGAGTGACGTATGCATATGCTCAATGGGGGATCATACGTAAGCCGATGAGATTGACCATCCCAAGGATTATATAGGAAGATGAGAATCTAGTAGGGAGTAAGGATGGAGTTAGGGATGGAGATGATGGAGAAGATGTTGGGGTAGAGGGAGGAAGATAGGGATGGAGAGGACACTCAAGAGTGGTAGCATAGAGATGATGAGGGTAGGTAGATATACCTATAAATAGAGATCCTCCAGTGATACCTTCACAGGTAGAGGTACCTCAGGTACCATTATAGGTACATGGAAAGGGGCCACAAGGGGCCACAAGTATAGGGGCCATAGAGGTCACTACAAAGGTACATATCATAGGATATGCATGATACGGTAGTATTAGAGCAGGATAGTGTACAGATAGAGGTGAGAAGAGTACATGGACTTTTCGCTACAACCCAAGTATTAGAGGGAAACACACATACTGAGTTGGCTAGGGTTTAGGGATTGTTGGTAGTTGAGAGTGAACATGAAGAAAGTTCACAAGGTGCATTAGATTCACTACAGGCCCAAGTCAATGTAGGAGAGTTTAACATCATTGAGACTCATACAGGGGCTCTAGCAGGTAGCATAGGTTCAACAATAGTTAGATGCATTGCGATTAGAGCTGCAAGGGATAACACAAGAGAGAGACACCTAATAGTGAAGAGAATAAGAGTATAGGGGATAGAAAGAGATTTCAGAAAAATATATGACAAGACTAGGGGTTATGTAGGTGGCTTAGAAGGCATTCACAACACATAGAAGGTAGATGCGAACGGTTTACAAGATGGAGTATTATCACCATCTTTATTATGAGGTCATTCCTAAGGATCAAAGGGTGGGAGTAGAAAGTGAGAGATCAACCATGAATACCATAGGTGGAGGGGTATCATAGGCCTCAGTAGGGATGAGACATCCCTGGGAAAAAGGTGGGGATGGTATTATTGATGTGTGTGATACAGGATGTGTGTGATTACTATGTGATAGTTTATTATGATTCTTATATGTGATTTCTGGATATGGTGGACATGTTTATGTGACGTATACAAAGTTTTTTCCAATGGTTAATGCAATATACATGGGAAATAATGATTTATGCTATGGATAATAAATGAATAATGAACTTAAAATGCATATAAATGAATATTATTATGTGATTATATTACAATGAACATAATAAAAACATAATAACATAATTAATAACCTAGGAGAATAGAATTAATGGAGACTCTGATGAGGACTTTGTTTTTGTCTGTATTAACTAGAACTCATAGGATCATTTAGCTAGTTGTAGGAGGGTGAATAAATAGGAATCTTTCCAATAGTAAAATGCAATATAACCTAACTTAAATGCATCCTATCTACATGATTTTAAATTGGGAATATATTGTGTTTACATCATAGTGGACACTATATTTTTGATATTGTAAGAGGAGGTATGTACTATGTTTTAGATAACACAAGTGATATTGTTCCTTTGCATAGACTAGACTCTCAAATAAAGAGATATATTTAGGATCATATATGTAGGATTTCAGTCATATTGGTACCAATGCAATGCCACTCATGGGGATATTTAGCACACCCAAATCTTGTTGAGGCATTTGGTAGTATGTGTACAAATCCTACCCCCAATGAGGCATGCATAGTTATGACTATGTGTCAAAAAAAATAAAAATAAAACTATCAACATACAAATCATACATCAAATGACACATATTCCAATAAACACCATTCAATATATACCAAGATATTAGACACCAAGGCAATCATGAGGAGGCTATATTGAAACACAAAGATAAAATCAACAAAAAGGAATCATGACCAAGCAATCATTCAGTCCAAAGTTCTTGCCATGAATAGGATTGGGTGATAGAGAATTGGTGAGCCGGGGCTAGAAGGATACATCCTGATGGGCAAAGATTGATTGATGTTGAAATGAAAATTAACTGGCAATAGCTTGTGAAAGGAATAATAGTTGAGAAAGCCGGTCTGAAAATTTGTTTCTGAACTATTAAACCTCGATGAGAATATTTTTTTTACCACCCAAACACATGGAATCTATAGGTCCAATGCCATCAAGATAAGGAGGTAGACACCAATTCTCTACACTAAAGAAAATAATCCAAAATATAATACAAGGTGGTAACCAGCCGCTAGACAAGGCTAGGAAATGCAAGTAAATATAAGAAAGGAAAAGGCTATTATAGGAAAAGAAAAATTCCCAAGAAAAGGACTCTAGTACACATGTAGGAAGAGTGTCATATCATAGCCTCCATCTTGGGTTGTATTGGATGAATCCATTTGGACCTCGACTACCAAGACACTTGATTTTTCTTGGACTGGTCCCTCTAGACCCCTGTCCCGAAGTAGACTCATGTGGAACTGAACAACCTTTCATGAAGACAAGGACATTCGATCATGCTAGTATCAATACACATATTCTTCCACTCCCACCCTTAGATTTTAATAGTGCTAAAGGAAAGAGAGAGACATAAAAAATATCTTGATTAATGTTTATCCCACATGGTTTATTTATTAGTTTATCACTTGATTACAAAACTCGTTAATGACTTTTCCTGAACTAGCCACTTTAGGACCTTGACCCCTTTGAGAGAAACTCAACCTACTATGCACCTAGGTTCCCAAACCATTATTATCAAATAATATAATAGAAAAATAAATGATTCCAAAACATATAATACAATATACTCATGATTCCAATCAACAATAAGAATCCATAGAATCTGGTTTATAAAACTCATGCGTTGCCTCTCTCATAGGAAAGCCCTAAAACCCAATCAAAAAATATAATTGAATAAAATGAAGATAATGGAGTCATATTGAATTTAAATATTATAAACTCATAATTGCATACCAACATATAAGATCATAATAATCTTATTTAGGAATTTTTATAAAGCCTTTCCAGATAGACAAGTCTTGTTTCAAAAATATGATGCATAACCAAATCGATCTTTACACAACAAGAATACAAAGGATATGAAGTATAAAACCATAATAAATGTGATATTTTCAGATTTAAATGAGTGATAATAAATATTAAAAACTAACCCCTAATCCTCTGGTAGGCATTGAAAGACTAAAATCAAAACCTTGTAGATTCAAACTATGAGGCTTTTTGACAAAGAATACAATCTTCAGGCATTCATACAACCTTGGAATTGAAATCAGGTAGAGACCCATTTGAGATATTACTTTTTTCCTTTCAAAAAACAATTAATATGATATAAATTCATGAAATTTGAAAACTAATACCATTTTCTCAAAATAGTTTTTAAAAAAATAGAAAATTCATCAAATTCATTAATGATTACATGACATGAAAGCAGAATTGAAATCACATTATCATATTATCCAATTTCTTATTAATCATGAATGAAAAATTGACCACCTATTCCCAATTCCTCACTAGGCTCCCTAACATTGCTTCTATTATTAACATATATCTATAACATAAGTAATCACCGAAGTATAATAATTTAATGCATCATAAGGGATGGAACATAATATTTATTAAATGTAAGTTTATTTATAGCATAAAAGTTATGTTTTCCTATGCTCTTTTATTTCACCATTATATCCACATCATTAGACCAATCAAGATAACCAGCCTATCTAACATTAGCCTAGGAGTCATTTCCTTTTTCCCAATCATTAACATTAATTAACTAATTAGATTAGTAAATATAACTATCAGCTTTATTCCTTAAGTTCTATGATCATTCATTAGAAAAATGATTTAACCTATCCTTAAAGTACATTTTTCCATTACCTATACATCATTCCTACTACCTTAAGTAATCAATTTCAATTAATGATATATCCAATTCCAACTTAAAACTTTATTAACCACATAATTAATATATCTTTTCATTTACTAATCCACCTTACATAATCAGTAAATTATATCAATAATCACCCACAATAACATTCCTACTAATCTAAATCTTTTATTTTTTACTATTATAAATAAATTAATGTGTCTATCAATACATCAAACTCCTTCTAGGAGATACAAATTACATCATCTAGACCTGAGAACAATATTGAATAAGATAACAATACATAAAAGATGAAGATCTCTTAATGCAACAGAACTAAAGGTATTGGTACAAATATCCATCAACATAACATGAATGAACTGTATATCAATGCAAAAATATTTACCACCCAACCATGTGGAACTCAAAGGCCTATTCCCACCGAGCTAAGGAGGTAGACACCAATGCCCCACACTAAAGAAAATAATCCAAAATAGAATGCATACTGGTAAACAATATCTAAACAATGCTAGGAAATGTAAGGAAAATAAAAAAGGCAAAGGCTACCATAGGTAGAGCACAATTCCCAAGAAAAGGACTCTAGCATGCATGTAGGAAGAATGTCATCACATATCTCCTCTCTTGGGTTTCCTTTGAATGATTCATTTGGACCTTGATCCCCAAGACGTTTGGGTTGTCCTAGATTGATCCCACTGGATGTCGACCCTAAATTAGACTCATGTGGAACTGAACAACCTTTCATGAGGAAAAGGACGTTCGATCATGCAAGTATCAACAAGTATCTTCTCTCACTCATATCCTTAGTATGTACTAATGCTCAAGGAATGGGAGAGACATCAAAATCATCTTTATTAATTTTTATCCCCTATAATTTATTTATTAGGTTATCACTTGATTACTAAAATTGTCACTGGGTTGTTCTTGACTGGCTACTTTAGGGCCTCAACCCCCATTGCAAGCCACTCAACATAGTATCCACCTAGGTTCCCAAACTCTTATGCTAAAACAAGACAATATAAGAAAAAAATATTCCAAACACATAATACATGATGATCATGATTCCAAACAACAATAAGAATCCATATAATCTAGTTAAGGAAACTCATCATTACCTCTCTCATGGGCAAGCCTTGAACCCCAATCAGAAAACATAACCAAATAAAATGAGTATAATGGAGTCATAAGGAATTTAAATATCATAAAAAAATGAATCCATAACAACATATTAAGTCATAATAATATGATTTAGGAACTTTTATAAATCCTTTGCACATAGAAAAGTCTTGTTTCTAAAATGCGATGCATAAGTGAATCGATCTTTACACAAAAATAATACAAAGCATATGAATCATAAAAAATCATGAATATGATATTTAAGACTTTTAATGACTAATAAAAAAATATTAAAAACTAATCCCTAAGCCTTTGGTATGAATTGAAAGATTACAAATTTCAAAACCCTACTTGCAGATTGAGACTACAAGACTTTTTGACAAAAAATAATATGTTCAGACATCGATGCAACCCTAGAAGTGAAATCAAATAGAGACCCATTTGAGATCTCACTATTTTAATTAAAAAACCCCAATTAATATGATCCCAAGTCCTAAAAATTGAAAATGAATAATATTTTTTGAAAATAGGATTTTTTAAAAACTAGAAAAGAAATAGGGTAAAACGAACAAAATGGAATATTAATTTCAAAATGTAAGTGAAATTCAAAATAAAGATTTTAAATGATATTATGACACCAAATGTTTTTCCAAATGAATAGAAAATCAATAAATAAGAGGGTTTCAAACCATACCTTGCAGAAAAACAAGGAGGAAGGAGGAAGAAGAATGAAAAATAATGGAATCCAACTCCAATTCACAAAAAAATTCTCCACACAACAACTATTGGAGTTGATGAAAAATCAACCCTATAGCTCTCAAGAATCACCTACATGCAAACCTATCATAGAATGAGAGAAGCAAAAGTTATGGAGGCCAGAAATAATAGATCGATGAAAGGGGAAATATATTGTGTAAACAATGGAGAGAAAACCCTGAATACAATAGCATTCTTAGGTAATTAATAATTACAAAGAGATCAAAACTTATAACGGTGATCAAAACCCTAAAAGGGAAAAACCTAGGTTGCATGATAATAATTAATAAAATAATTAATTATTATATGCTTAATGTTTAGCTTAAGTAAACTAGAGATAATAAGTGACTTAATAATTAAATCAAAATTATTTAATTAATAAGTGAAATAAATTATTACTCTAACACCCCCACTTAAGATAAAATTAGGGAGAAGCTAAAACCAAGATACAACTATTAAAAGCAGGAAATGGGTCCCAGTAACATGGCATGATCAGGTAACCAAGTACAAGAAATCTCTATAAAGAGGAGAAAAGGAGAAAAACTAATGGGAAAAACTCCTCTTCAAAAAGAGATGAAGCCCAGTGAAGGACTGAAGAAAGCCTACAAACTAGAGAATGTCCTAAATGATAGGAACAAAGGATGAACATGAAGAACACTGCTGAAGCATGAAGCTGCAAACACTGTCGAAGAATAATTGGTAAAATCTCCACTATAATAGAACATGATCAGGTAGAGAAGATTGTAATCTGCATGAGTCCCCCCAAATGAAACTACTATAATCAGGATGGTAGACAAAGGAAAACATCAGAACTCAAAGATACAGATGGAAAAAAAAAACCAAAGTCTGAAGAGTTGATCAAAAGATGGAAGGATGCCTCCAAAATAGGAATGAAATATTGTCCATATGGTAAATTATCTATATCACCGAAATGCATAGGTACCTAGCCACTGAATCTGCATAGTACATAGGAGCAAATACTAAATAGATAGCTCACTCCATCAAACCAAGGAAGCATTTGAACAAACCAGAGATACCCCTCATAATGCTAAGAAGGGAGAGGCATGATAGGTACACTGAAATAGACTACCAAGAACCACCTACATGCAAACCTTTCACAGAAAGAGATAAGAAAAAGCTATGGAGGCAAGAAATAATAGATCGATGAAAGAGAAAACATATTGTGTAAACAATGGTGAGAAAACCCTCAATATAATAACATTCTCAAATAATTAATCATTACAAAGATATCAAACCTTATAAAGGTGATCAAAACTCTAAAAGGGAAAAACCTATATTACATGATAATAATTAATAAAAGAATTAATTATTACATGCCTAAAGTTTAGCTTGAGTAAACTAGAGATAATAAGTGACTTAATAATTAAATCAAAATGATTTAATTAATAAGTGAAATAACGTATTAACTCTAAAAAAAATCTAGAAATCCAAAGCCAATATAAATCCAAATCCATGCCAAAACATTCTCCAATCCAGTGCCAAAATATTTCTTCAACAATCCAAAGAAATCTCCAACTCAATCCTCCCAACTAATCCAGCCATGAGTTGGTCCCGAGACAACTTGGTTCCTCCAATTCAACTCCAAATCAAATCTACATGTTAGTTTCTATCTCCGAGTTCTTTTTTCAGCATTACAATTGGCTTGTCTATCCTCAATCATCCCATGCTTATAGAAAACCATATTTTTCTCCTTTATAGCCCTAGATCTTTATTTTCTCAAACAATTTGGTACAATAAACCCTCAATTATAGTGAAGGATCATTATTTACACTCAATGCTCAAGATTTCTTGAGCCTAGTGAGTCATCTTCCTTCCAACGTAATGTAGGATATAGGCCCAAGTCCCCTAGTTTGCACATTTGAGCTAGTGAACTCTATTTCTTTTATTATGTCCCTAATGTTAATTTCCAACTCATGAGAATAAATCGATTATTTAATTATTAAATTTATGTATTCCCTCTCACCTATTTGAATACCTCATCTAATAAATTCACTAGGAATCACTCCTAGTCTCACTCATTAATCAATCTACTTCACTCATTTCATGCAACTAGTTAACAATTCCATACAATAGACAATTATCCTTGATTCTCTCATGTACTTTTAACTCCTTGATGTAGGATATTGACTTATAAATATGACTTGTTAACTCCTTAGTCATGTGGAGTTGATAAATTGTTACTATTTTATTAAAAATTTAAAATGATATGAAACTCTTGTATGATTATCACATCTCCTTATTAATCCCATAGATTATGGATATGATATAATATTCTAGAGTGAATCCTAACCCTTTATAATATATAAGAGCAAGTCTATAAATCACACCCTTCTCTCATCATTATCAACTTTTACATCAACATTATACCATTTTGTCATCCATAGACTAATAGTGTTATGCTAGTGAATTGAGCACCCACATCACAATGTTTTTTTTAAATATTCAAATCAATATGATGTTTGTATTTGAGATTACATGTGGTGTGTTTATTTAATTTTAGTGACTTTTCATTTATTTCATTTTGCACACATACAATTCCTAGAAAATAAAGTTGAATTTATACTAGTGTTGAAATTTTTGGCATGCTAGATATCAATGTGCTTCTTTTGAATTTAGTATTGTAACATCCATACAGAGGCCATGCAATTGGTTTGACAACATTATCATACTTATTGCATATTTTCTGAGCGTTTGAAGTTGACTAAGCTGTAATTTTGACATACCTTGACTACATAGCTTATAATTTGTCATGTATTTATCGAATTTCAAATTATTTTTGTTGATAGAAAGTAGAATCCAAGATGGAGGGCACTATTATTTTTCAGAAAAAATCCTCCTTTCTACTATTTTTCATTGAACGTGAAACTCAGAGGTTTATATTTGATGAAAAATCTACATTCGATTAACGTTAAAAAACATAGGCCTAATACATATTATTCGTTAGAAAGCTCATTCAGATTACTTGTGCTATGCAAAAGGACATCTCCTTATTGGTCCATTTGAGCCCTACGATTGAGCCCCCAAGCCATGAAACTTTCTAAATTTTGTTAACTTTGCAAATTGCCCTTACTTAGGGACTTTTGATAGAAAGTACTTTCGATCAAAGCTAATTAGTTTTGATAGAAAGTAATTTCTATTGAAAATAATTTCTTGGTTTAACATGGATATGGGTAAAAAGTCCACCAAAAGCTTCACTAGTTAGTTTCGATCGATTCTAACTTAGTTTCGATCAAAACTAAGAAAAAAAGGTAATTTCGATCAAAACTAATAATGTTTTGATCGAAACAATCATGTACTTTCTATAGAAAGTACTCAACTAAATCCTCCCACCTTTTAGATTTCATGTGGAGTTGCTTCCTCTGAAAAAGTGTAACCCATTACTGTGGGTTCACCCATTAATGACATAAAGTTTTTATGTTTTTGATATGTCATTCTTCAGATTTGTTGCAATTATATATATTTTTTTGTAGCTTCAAAATAGTGAATTGCAAAGATAGTTACGTGTTATTAATTAACATAGTGGTTCGCATATTATTTTTATAAGCATCTTACATATTTCCAATGTCTATATATTTATGTTTAATGATTTTAGTATGATTTGTAACATATGTTTATTGTTTGATGCATCAAAGTATTTAAATTTTTCCTCAATGCTTAGGGTTATTTATTTATTGGCCTTAAGGAGGTTCATGTGAGAAATCACATTGGTTTTTTGGAGGCATACATCGATGTGCTTGAAATTAAGTGGTTTAACATTTTTCAAGAAGTTGAACCCAATTCCAAGAGATTATAGGTTTGAATATATTTAATTTAGATTCATTGGTTGTTATCTTGTGTACCTAGATTGATGTACTACATTTTATTGGTGTCATATTTGAATAGCTTTCTCCTTATAAGAATGTGGCCAACATCATTTTGAGAGAAAGTTAGGTAGACCAAATAATAATTTTGACTGTTAAATGTATATGGAAATCTATATATTTTTATAAGTTTTTAATCTTGAATTATATTTAAAAAGGACATGAAGCTTAATTTAGAACTCATTTTTGAGTAATAAAAAGTGTTTCAGTGTGTGTGTGTAAGGTTGTTATTTCTTATTTGAATAGATGTTTTCTAATTAGACTATCTAAATGTGATTGCATAATTATTCATCTTGGTAAGCAATGCTCATTTACTCTTTAACCAAGCCCCTAGTTTGTCTAATTCAATGACTTGTAACAATATCAAAGATAATAGGAAACGATCCAACATACCTATTTATTACTAAGAATGCATATATTGATATAACTATGAATGGTCATACATATTCCTTAAAAATGAGGATACAATTAGTAATTGAGAATTCATGATTGTAGATGATGTGTATTGTAAATTGAGGGTCGCCATAATCTTTATGCAACACTCTAGAGGATGATTAGAAAATTAACTCAAGTCAATAGAAAATAACTAATAGGAAGAGAAGGCTGTCATGTGCATTTTGAGCATGCTTTGCACAAACTGCTATTCTCCAACGAAGAAACTGCACTAAACTGTATGAGAGCCAAGACTATGAGCAGCGTTCTCATCATTTCTAATAATATTTCAGCACCCCAACTGCCTCATTATCCCGTTTCTTCCTAAAGCCTATTTATATCAACCAAACACATGGAATAATCCGCTGGGATAGGGACACACCCATGGAAACATCAATTGGAATGATATAAACGAAATTTTTATAACTCCAACACAGGCAGGCAAATTCTTTTAGGGATATTTGTAGAAAGGGAGCCAAAGAATGATGGACCGTACGGCTGGAAAAAACAAACGAGACAAAATTCTTTTAGGGTTATTAGTAGAATGTGAGCCAAAGAATCATTGACCGTATGAATGGCTGGAAAAAACAAACAAGAAAACATTCTGTGCAAGTTGTGATTTCACTGGATGTAGGTCCTGAACTTTCAGACATTGCGTTGCCACGTTGTTACCAAAGCTACTCGTATTCGTTTTATGCTTATGGTCCTCGTGGAGACTTCCAGTTCATCGTTAGTCTCGACTGTGACAGGCTTTATATATTTTAATAAGCGAAGGGAGGATTTAGACTAGCGTATTGATATAAGGAAAATTTCAACAAGTTTATATTGTATTTGTTAGATGGGATTAATATGAATCTAGAGATGGTATCTCTGTTTTTTTGAGAAATTTTATTATTAAATGTATGAGTTGGAATTTTATTGAGATGGGCGATTTTTGAAAAAGTTTGGTGTTTTATTCTTTGATGGATTAGCTGAATGCAATGAGTGGTATGTGTATGTGAGTGAGAGTTTTGATTAAGATAATATAGTTTTGAAGAGATTATAAACATTGTACATTAGAATTAATAGCTATAAATCAACAAAACTAATATACAATAGGAACAAACACATTCCAACATCAAAAGAAAAGAAAAAGTTCAAAGATACAGACACACACAAACATCTGAAGAGTAAAATTATAATCAAGTTACCAAAAAAAATGTAATGCCAAAAAAGTGTCTAACATCTGGTATCATACTCTACTCTAGACATCCTCACATCCTTAACCTTAGTATGTATCTAAGTGATGAATTTGGAAAGATCCACCTTCCTACTTTGAAAAATAGTCCATGAAGCATAGTTCTCAAGGTTCCTAAGGTGAGAACGAGGGATACAACATGCCAATATTGACACAACCACATGTATCGAGAAAGGACAATAATATTCGAGCAAAGAAGATGGATGCCAAGAACCCTTAATAGCTATAGATGGGATTTATGCCATCATTGAGAAGAGGTTAAGTTAAAAAAAATTAGGCATGTATGGATGATCATATTAGGAGTTGGGACTACGGAGCTAGAAGATCAATAGGAGACTTGGTAGGAATGACCCTCCTAATCCTCCTCCCCCTCTTATTCTTATTCTTCCTCTCCCTCCTCTTCTTCCTCTTCCTCCTCCTCTTCTTCTTCTTGTTCTTGTTCTTGTTCTCCTTCTTCTTCTTATTCCTCTTCTTCTTCCTCTTATTCCTCATCTTCTTCCTCATCTTCTTCTTCCTCTTTTTCCTTTTCTTCCTCCTTCTCTTCTTCTTCCTCCTCATATTCCTCATCTTCTTCCTCCTCCTCCTCTTCTTCAAATTTGATGACACTTTTCTATGGTTTATCTCTCAGGAGTACTTTCTCTCCTACATCAGATTGTCTTGGTGTTCACTTTGCATCTGCATATGTTTTCTGCCAATTGTTAGCATATACTAACCTTTTCTCAATTATCTTGACCCATTCTTGCATTTTTAAGGGCATCATAGGATCAAGTGTTATCCTATCATGTAGCTTATCCCGACTAATATGGGTTTTACACCTCCTTCCATAAAATGCCTTAACTATTGTCATCTTAATGGTTGATTGATAGGAGTTGTTTTATGTAAATTCAACTAAGGGTAGATAGTCTTCCCACTTATACTTCTAATTCATAGAGTACATTCTCAAACAGTCTTCAAGAAACTAATTGACTCTTTCTATTTGAATATTTATTTATAGATGGTATGCTGAGATGATGTTTAAGTGGGTTCCTAGGGTTGCAAATTTTTTTATTCAGAATCTTGATGTCATTCAAGCATCCCTATCTGATATGATATTTTCCAGTACACCATGTAATTAGAATAAACATTGCACAAATTTGTGTGTTGTAGTGGGTGCTCCGTTTGTTATAGTGCCAAGTTAAAAGTGGGATACTTTGGTGAGTCGATCAACCACCACCAATATAGAATTGTGTTTGTTTCTTGACATAGGAAGTCACTAGACACAGTCCATACTAATTATTTACCACTTCCATTCTAGCATGATATTAGGCTACAATAATCTTATTGGGTCTTAGTGTTTCATCTTCATCCTCTGGAACACAAAACAAGTAACCAAAAATCTTGTATTATCCTATTTGATACCCTTCCAAAAATAAATGGACTTAACATCTGTTAGGATTTTGGTGTCCCTTAGATTATCTGAGTATGGTGCTAAATTGTAATGTTCCTAATTATTCTCCTTATATAATTCCCTGCAAAAATGACGTTAGTACAAAATATTATTCAATATTTATATGACACTTACTCTATTCTAAGTTAGTAAGGGGAATTCAACCCTAGGACCTGCCTCTAGGTCGGGCTTTGCAGAATTTTTGATTCTCGGCTTGAGGGATATAAGATCCACTCTAAGCAATCGGGCTATCAATAGTCTTTCCATAGAGAAAAGCTTCTAGGTTCTCTTGGAAATGGACACCTTTATCCAAGCAGACATATATGCATATGACTAGCTATCAATATATATACTACCTACATGAGATTATGACAATCTCAAATTGGCAAGATCTATAAATGACATGATTATGAAAGAATACAGTGAGGAATTCTATAGATTGGACATGAGATCTGGACATATGGATGATGAGGTTGAGAAAGTTGAAAGGTATCTGAATGGACTGAGATCTAGAATTCAAGATGAAATAATTTTTGTGAAATTGGATAGTGTGGAAGAAGCATATCAATATGCCTTGAAAGCTGGGGAGATCTTGACAAAGAATTATGAACAAAGATAGAGAGGTCGAGGTGGTATATTCCAGAGAGGCAGAGGTAGATCCTATGGTGAAGGTGGCAGAGTTGATAATTATATGCAAGATAAGGGAAACTTTGAGTGGAAAATTAAAGATAAAATCAAGACCGAGTGGAAATGTTGTTATTCTTACCAACAAGGTACTAGTTCCTACTGATGAAGAGGTAGAGATGGTTTTTTTGGTAATTGTTTCAGATGTGGCAAAGAAAGGCATATATCTTTCGAGTGTAGCCACTCTGATGGAAATGGAAAAAATCATAGAAATATTGTCATGCAAGAAGATCTTTAGGGTTCCCCAAGTGGACCTGAGGCTAAATAAAACCTAATGGTAAGGAGAGCTTTGTGTAATAACGAGTGGATGAAGAAAATGTTCTTAGGAGAAGTCTTTTCAAGACTAGATGTAAGATTGCAGGAAATTATTTCAAAGTGATTGTTTATAGTGGAAGTTTAGTGAATTTGGCTTCAGAGGAGCTGGTTACAAAGTTGCAATTACAGAGGTTGAGACATCAAAACCCTATCATGTTTCATGAATCAAGGATGAGCATGAATTGTTGGTAAGTGAGAAATTTGTTGTGAAATTCAATATTGGAAATTATTTTGATGAGGTATTATGAGTTATTATGCCTATGGATTGTTGTCATATTCTGTTGGGTAAACCTTGGCAGTAGGATAAAAATGTTGTGCACGATGATAGATTGAATCAATATACTCTTTGGGTTAATGGGAAGAATAAAACATTGTTACATTTGATTGAGGTTCCAGATGAAATAAATTGTACTACTGTGAAAATTTGCATGGTTAATGGAAATAAATTTGAGAAAGAAATGAAGAAGAATCAAGTATATTTTTCTATAATTCCTAAATGTTGAGTGACAAAAAATAAATTTCGAGCAACATAAGACAGTGGAGACTGAGTGCCAAAAAAATTTTAAAAATTTCTAAATGAATACAAGGAGATTGTTGTAGAGGATATTCTTGATGGTTTACTGCCAAAAAGAAGTATAAGTCATTGTATGGATCTGATTCCTGGAGCTATTATTTCAAATAAAGAACCATATAGATTGACACCTACCGAGACTGAAGAGCTTAACTGGCAAGTGCAAGAGTTGTTGCAAAAAGGTTTGATCAGAGAAAGATTGAGTCCTTGTGTTGTACCTGTTGTATTGGCACCTAAGAAGAATGGAGAATGTGTACTGATTCCAGAGCTATCAACAAGATAACACTGAAGTATAGGTTTCCTATGCCGAATATGGATGACATAATAGATTATTTGAGTAGAGAAAAGTATTTTACCAAGATTGATTTGAAGAGTGGTTATCATTAGATTAGAATCAGAGAAGGTGATGAATGGAAGAGTGTTTTCAAGAAAAAAGAAGGTTTATATGAGTGGTTGGTTATGCCTTTGTGTTTGACTAATGCACCTAGTACTTTCATGAGGTTGATAAATGAAGTTCTCCAGAGATTTTTGGGTAATTTTGTGATTGTTTATTTGGATGATATTATGATATTCAGAAAGACTAAGGAACAAAACCTTGAGAATATTATACAAGTGTTGCAAAGACTAAAGGAGGAGAAGTTGATGATTAATTTGAAGAATTGTTCCTTTATTCAAGAAGAGATTATGTATTTAGGATTTGCAATCTCAGCTAATGGTTTGAAAATGGACCCCGAGAAGGTTAAAAATATTATGGAGTGGCCTAGACCTGAGAATGTGGGTGAGGTAAGATCATTTTATGGTTTGTCTAGCTTCTATAGAAAGTTCATTAAGAATTTCAGCTCTTTTTGTAATGCTATGACTGATACTATGAGAGGAGATAAAAACGATTTTAAGCACTTGGATACATGGAGCTGACAAGAGTTTTGAGACTTTAAAACAAAAGGTTGTCGAGTTACCCGTGTTGGCTTTGCCTGATTTCAATAAGGTATTTAAAATTGAGTGCGATGCAATTGGTAGTGCAATAGGAGTTGTGTTGAGTGATGAAGGTAAACCTATTACTTCCTTTAGTGACAAGTTGAACGATGCAAAAAGGAAGTATTTTGTGTATGATCCAGAGTTTTATGCTATTGTTCAATCCTTGAAAAAGTAGAGAAATTATTTGATTCCTAAGGAGTTTGTGTTGTAAACTAATCATAAAGCTTTACAGTATTTGGGAAGACAACATAAGTTGAATCAAAGACATATGAAGTGGGTTAAATATTTATAGAGTTTCACATTTGTGATCAAACATAAGAGTGGATTTATTAACCGAGTTGTAGATGCATTGAGCATAAGACGTTCTTTCTTGACCGAGATTAAGCTTGTAGTTCTTGGTTTTGATGAGATGAAGGAGTTGTATGATCGTGACCTTGATTTTTTCTGAGGCATGGATAGAGTGTAAAGCACCAAATTTTTTAGAACAACCAAGTAAGTTTTAGGAGTATTTCATTCAAGAAGGTATGTTTTTCAAAGGAATTCAGTTGTGTACACTAAGAAGTTCCATGATAGTTAATTTTATTAAGGAAAAGCATTGTGGTAGATTGTCTGGATATTTTGGAATTGATAAGACATTTAGTTTTCTTAAGGAAAAGTATCATTGGATACATATGTATAAGGATGTTCAGAAGTTTATAAGGAGTTGTGGAATTTGTTAAGTTGCAAAAGGAGTAAGTCAGAATACTAGATTGTATACACCTATTTTTGTTCCTGAGAAACCTTGGAGTGACATCAGTATGGATTTTGTTCTTGGATTACCTAAGACAGTTAGAGGGTACATTGGGATGATCCCACAATACCGTGTCCCACTTTTTGGCAAACTTTGACACTAAAATGAACATTTAAAAAAAAAAACTTCACTTTCAGATTCATGTTACTCCCAAACCATTAAGAATTTGAAGATGATTTTAACTAGTGACTTTTAGAATTTTCTTTCTAGTTTCTAAATATGTACATTTTTAAAAAATATTTGGAATCTATTTGTATCCATTTTCCCTTCTTCAAAAAGTGATTTGTCTGAAAATCACCATTTTTCAGGAGTGACACTCACTTTGATCAATATAATGTTTTTTTTCTAAAAATGATAAAAATGTAATTATTTTGAAGTAAGGTTTTTTAATACAAATATCTAGGGAATCCAATTGATTTTGTTCAATTTGGCTGAATATTTTATAGTTTATTGAGTTATGAAGTGACATTATGTGTAATTTGGACATATGTTCACTTTGATCTCTCTAACTTGTATGTATATATTGAAATTCATTTTATCTTTTTCTAATAGAAAAATAAGATAAATACCTATTTCCTAGATACTTTTTATAATTTTTCTTCCTAATTTACTATTTTTCTAGAAGTGTCGAACAAAGAAGTTTCTAAATGGTCAAACAACCTATGTTTAGTAAAACTTAAAAAATAAAGTCATAATAAAATCAATATATATATAAACCATAATCATTGGAAAGCTTTCTCTGAGTACTATCATCATGTATTTGGGTTTGTCAAATGAATGCTTTTGATCTATTGAATAGTTAATGTCAAAGTGATTTTTTGTCATCATTTTGATGGGTGCAAAGGAGTCTCAATTATAGGTGTAACTGAGGAGTAGAGAGATTATACCAAGGAGATTTTGATCTAAGAGGATTTTATCCAGCCACTTTCAATTTAGTCCTTCAAATGGGACCTCTCAATGCTTAAATCATTGTATTTTCTTAAAAATGTGTAATTTCAGAAAAAAAATGAGGACGTTCAAAAAGTGGGACACACTATTGTGGGACTACCCTATGATTCCTTATTTGTTGTTGTGGATAGATTTTTTAAGATGGCACGTTTCATACCATGTAAGAAGATGTCAAATGCTTTGCATGTTGCTTAGATTTTCTTCAAAGAGGTTGCTAGATTGGATGGATTACCAAGATGTATTATCTCTGGCTGAGATAGAAAGTTTGCTGCTTATTTTTGGAGGAATTTGTCAAAGAATATGGATACTGAATTGAAGTTTAGTTCTACATTCCATCCACTGACAAATGGATGAACATAGGTTGTCGACATAAGCTTGGGTGATTTTCTGAGATATTTAGTTGGAGATAAGACAAGTAATTGGGAGATGATATTGGTACAAGCTGAGTTTGCATATAATAATTTTGTGAAGAGGAGTATAGGGAAAACACCTTTTGAGATTGTTACTGGAATGCAACCTATAGGAGTATCAGATTTGAGCGATATTGCTGGTGAAGAAAAGAGATGTGTTGAAGGAAAAGTATTTGCTGATTTTATGAAGTTTTTACATGAGGAAGTGAAGTTGAATTTGGAACAAAGTAATCAGAAACATAAGGAAAACACAGACAAGTCTAGGAGACATCATTTTTTTGAAGTTGGTGATGAGTTGATGGTTCATTTGAAGAAGGTCAGATTTCCTGTTGGAACACACAGAAAGCTGAAAATGAAGAAGTTTGTCCCTTGTAGAATTCGGAGGAAGTTTGGTAGTGGTAATGCTTATGAAGTTAAGTTACGTGATGACACGGATATATATCCTATATTTAACATTGCTGATTTGCATAAGTATCATGAGTCAGATGATGACGTTTTTATACGAGATGATTACCCTAAGAAGAAGATTGAAGAGGTTGCATAGATATTGTATCAGAGGATTGGTAAAAGAACAAGAGGAAAAGATTACTCTAAATATTTTGTGAAGTAGAAGAATATATCAATTGAAGATGCTACATGGATTTCTCAATCTGAGTTTAATTCAGCTAAGATTGTGGCACCTCAATGATTCAGGGGATTCATTTCTTTCGACCTTAGTTGTCTGATGCAGGAACATCCTGGGTTGCCTTACTATCCTTCTCATTTTTCATTCTGTCAGTTAGTACCGAGTTGCAGTTCTTTCCAAGTTGCACTATATGTCAATTTGTTAAGTGTAGGCCAAGTTCTTGTGTGTGCCAAGATGTCCAATGTTGGCCGAGTGTTACTTCTTATGTTGAGTGATCCTGATTCTTGGTTCTTCTTGACCGACCTTGTCTGTGTTTGGTTATTGTTGGAGACAACTTATGTACTTAATTTTTGGTGGTGCATTTAATATTTAGATCTTGTCTTGGGATGTGTGCAGACCATTGGTGGTCGGCCTTACATCTTTGTAAGAGAATTTGGAAGCTATAAATAGGGATGTCTAGGAGTAGGTTAGGTATCATCTTGTAGAGCAAGTAGCAGATGATGATATGAGAAGGTAGAAGATAGAGTAATTCTGGACTTTGTAAATCTTGTTGGCCATAACCCGAAAGGCCTCACAGCCAGGAATGTATGTTGTAATTGCATGAATAAATAAAGATATATTTGTAGTTCATCCTCTCCTTGGTGTTTTTCAGTGTTATTTTCTTCCGTTATATGCACTCGCAGGGTGGTTGGATAGTTGGGTGTTCCTTTAGCCCTAACTCTTTCATGTTCTACCATGCATTACTATATGAACATGGGCTCTTATACTAGGTGTAGTTCCCCACCAAGGAACCCTTAGAACGAAGGTTCAAACATGCATTAGATAACTTATTTTTTACAATTATATGAACATTAACTACAATTATGTAGAGATAAAACATACATTGTATAAGAAATAGAGAACACAAAAATTATCAACACGTGATAAAACACAAGTAGAAGTCTTACTAGAACTTCCAAGTTCCTAGACCACTAGAAACACTCAACCAAAATGACATGGTCACACTAAACAGTCACATCTGAAATCCTAGACAACATGCCACAAGCCTCAAGGAACCAAGTTGATCAACAACACATGGCTTCACCAGGGATGAGACTGAATAAATCCTCAAGGATTAAGTACACGAATGTTTATTTTAAGTCCAAACAAAATTGAGCTAAACTAAGCCTAACTATGAGTGAGTACATAAAGTAAATATATGAAAACATTATAGAGAAGTCATGGAAACCAAATCTAAGGTCCATATTTTCTCTGAGCCACAGGAGGTACAAATTGATGAATGCACAGAAAGATAGAAAAATATGCATAATTTACCATTGCAAATGCACAACAATAAAAGATGAATACATAAGACTTGGAAATATAAGTGTAGGGGAAATATATGAATGCGTAGGAATTCCTTGAAAGACAAATTTTACAAAAATATAAGTGTTGACACCAACATATGGCCTATTAAATTACATCTCCACACTAGAGAGTATCAGATATATGAAATCAAGGCCAAAATCACTCGATATGATCATAATGAATATAAATGAAACTAATCTAGAAAGAATAAGAATATAATGATAAATCACTGCAATGAAACTACAAAGTGACAAAGATATGATCACATCATGCTTAGTACTCCATCAATGGAAGTAGTCCACCACTAGTACGTTGTTCCCCAATAGTAATGTGTCATGCCACCCGACCATGTGGTAACCTTAGGTCCACCTCTCCTTTCTCATAGAGATAGTCACATGACCCATGCACACATAATGCACACATAGAGAGAAGGATAATACACACACCAGTCAAGTGAAGTAATCTATGGATGGAAAAATAATCCTAATGTAATCACTTAGATGCAGATACCATAATGTAAATATATCAAGGTCGTTACTCATACCTAAGAAAAGGTTTGATGTAGAGAATCAAAGTCAGAGTTTCATCGTAGGGTACAAAGTGATCCCTATGGATTCAAGTAATCCATATCATCAAAGAATATCTACTCTATATTTCAATCAATGCTCGCAGATGAACAAGACAATAAGTATCTTTGATCAACATCCTCAAATGACCATACCTATGCCTTCAATCAACGTCATTTTTTTTATAGTTTTACCAATAAATATAAATTTACTCACTACCTCACTCACCTAGTCTAGGTAACCTTCAATATTTTCATACTAAAACATCATTAGGGCATAAAATTCAATATTTAGGTTTCACAACCTAATTTTATTGATCTTCCCTTCTCCTTCATATTCACTTCTTAGGTTCTCCCAAAATTCATTTTCACCTTTGTAGGACATGACCTTCATCAAATCTAAATCACTCAACCCACTATAAATATAGTTTCTAGCCTTCACATTATTCTCATGCATCTCAAGATTCTATCTAGTGTAGAAGGAGCACTAACTAGAGGATTACATGATTTCTAAATAGTATCCCAAACACTAAAGGAAACAAACTCAAAATATGACTCCACCCTTGTCTTCCAAAACACATAATTTGTTCCATAAAAATTAGCTACTTTATGACCATTTTCATGTGTCATCCTGGATCTTCTTCAAGAGGTTAAGCTTTTGTTGGAAGAACTTAGCTTCGATACCCTGGTATATACTTGTAGATGGGGGAGAAAAAAGGTGCCAAATTCCTTTTTGGTCCCCAAAAGATTATAGTGTGTATGCACTAAAGCATGTGCGCACTATGTAAGAACCTATAAAGGTCAAAGAGCCATAAAAATGACTCATTTCATCCTGTAAAACCCCCAACTCAGCAAAGAAAAGAGCTTACAAAGCACATACGTAGAACATTTTTCATGTTTTTTTCATCAAATAAAACAAAAAATGGCTCCACAAAATCATCAAGGTCAAACTGGAAGAAGAGGTAAGTGATTCTACAACCTATGCCTCATATTTGTATTTAAATTTAAGTTTAATTCAAGTTTTCCATGAAATTTTATTGTCAAACTGTATTTTCTTAAATTTTAAGTTTAATTAGGCTTTTAAAATAGATTTTATTTTAATTTCCAGGAAGGAATGATTTCCCTAAATAAAACCCTCAACCAAACCCTCCATCTTCTCTTCATGAAAATATGAATGCTGAAAATAACCAATAAAATGAACCCTAACAACTACCACCAATTGGGAAACCTCCTCGTGGAACCCATGAAATTTTGATTAACCAAATAGAAAGAGGGAAAACATAAATATAATCTTTAATTAGGAGGTTAAAATATTCTATTGATACAAATCTTGGAAAAACCCTTCTTAAATCATTAGAATTAATCTTGACCCATGTAGGCTCACTTAGTGGGAAACTTAAATTTTTGGCATGATAAAAGAGAAGAAAAAATATGATGTTATGCAAATAAATTATTATATAAGGACATAAAAAAGAAACAAACCACAAAATATGACATTTGCAAAATCTTTAAAAATCTAGGGGAAATTTATACTCTTAGGACTACAACAAAGAGGTTCCCAAATCATTGGTGCTTGAATGAAGATATAAAAATAAACTTTTTGGATAGATGATGGATGGTATTTGATTCCCTTCCCTATAACAATAATGAGGTTCCTATATATTTCCTGAGGAAACTCTATTGTGAGTTTTTCCTCAAAGAGGTGTCATATTATTTGACTTTTTAGAACCTCAATGTAGAGGCGGGGGGTTATCATTTGAGAGACCTATGGAATGTCACAAACCTAATGAACCTAGGGTTCCCTATGGTAAGCCACAGGTAGGTCATGTTAGCATTCCTTCCATTGTGAAGGAACATGTGGAGGTGGACACACTGGGAATGATTAGTGCTCTAACACAGACTCTCATTCATTGTGTCGCTCCTTTAGTTGAGGGTGACCATGGTTGGTCTTCGAGAGGTCATATTCATTGTTCTTGTGGATTCTTGTGCACATTTGGCACTATCTACATAGAGGAAGAGGATGATGCAATGATGGATGATGATTTTCTCAATGCAAACATTAGGATTGATACACAGGTAAATATTTTCAAATTCGTTAAATTTTTTTTATCATAGTTCATTTATAAATGAATAATTAATTAAATTAGTATCTACTGACTATGATCAAAATTTAGGGAAAGAGTGTCGGTTGCAGTGAAAATGATCCCCCGGCCCCCTTTTATATTATGTCATAAACTCCACAAGTATATAGAGAATAAAGCATTTTAATTAATAAACTTGATTATTATGTAATTATATGAATGATTATCTCATAACTTATTATGCATGTGCAATAGTTCACAACTGGACCATCGACATTCACATTACATAGTGAAGGGCATCATTCAAGTTTCCTTGAGGTATCTTTATTAACATATTAATTTAATTTACTTGATTATATTTAATTAATAAATGAATGAATAACTAAATTACTAGACAAATTATGATCAAAATCCAAAGTCAAAGTGGTCATGACAATGATCACATTTCTTCACCTGGCTTTATGATGAAATCATTGAGTCTATGGGTATATATGTAATAATGCATTATAATTAACATCTTATATGAATGGTTATCTTATAGATTACCATACCTATGCACTAGTGTAATGTTGGAGCTACACCATCAATACTGCACATTGAAGGATGTAGTGGCAGCTTCATGGAGGTACCATTTATTCATTAGTGGGGTTGTAAAATATTATAAGTATTTTTGATAACTACATAATACTCTTGTTGTTTCATTTTTAGTTATTGACAAAAGAGACTCCTCTTAATGTTCATGATACTTTGGATTGTGGTGTAGTTGCAGTTGTAGCTAGTTTTGAAGCATTGACCGAGGTATGAAATATATTTCTTATTTTTAATAGTTTGTATTGAAAATTTTAATGATATTCATGTATATATTTTAAATATTATTTTCATCGTTGTTGTAGGTACTCATTCATTTAGATTGTCAACGTGCCCCTTCAGTGGATGTACATAGTGACTATTTTGATAGCGGTAAAAGAATCTTCTATTTTATGTCATCATATGATTGAATTTTGATGTATATTAGTTATTAATGTTTATAATTTTTATTTTATTAGCTCGAGTTGCAGAAGAGTCTAGAAAGGAGGACTAGTGAGCACACTTAGAAGACTTTAGCATCTGCTGTTAGGATTAGGTAATACTGATAGGGGGTGAATCAAGTATTATAGCACTTTAAATTTAAACTTAATAACTTCCAAATTAACCACATGTACTATAGCTGAAATGAAAAGAATATACACCTAAAAAAGAAAACTCATAAAACCATGATTTTGTTTAGAAGGAAACCTTGGCCAAGGAAAAACCTCAGTGTGGATGATACCAAAAAATTATGCACTAAAAGTATAGTGTCCATATTAGGAGGCCTATCCTTGCTATGATCTAAATACTACATTAGTACATTTCCCTTTTAAAGAAATAGGAAACCCTGTTAGGGGTATACAATGAGAACACTGCTCTTACATTTAGAATAATTATTCTTTTACAATGTTTTACCAATAGTGAACTGTACAAGCATCTACTATTTTCAAGTAGTCTTAATTATAGCTCACATCAACTTATGTTTGATTCTAACATCAGAATGCATCTACGCATTCCATCCATATCTTCACATCTCAAAAGATCTTCATATATACTCAAACTCATAATCAGTCGGCTCACAAGAACATCACCAAATGTGTCCAACACTTATCCATTTATCAAATCCATATTTGGTTATCATAATATCACAAAAGTAGTGTAGGAACTAGTCCAAATCCATCTTAACACTTCTAGATTCCATGTTATACTTCCTTAATCATCACGACCATTCAACTGCTCTGATTTTCTGTTATATTGTCTTTGCATGACTTCAACAAGTTGTAACTCTCTAAAATGAATTCCAAAAAAAAAGAGAACTTATATGAAGGTCTACCATATCCAAAAATACCTTCCTCTAAGCTTTCATGACTTATTTCACCATATACAGTGCTCGCTTACTAGAACTGTGTGATTTTACCTAGTAAACTTCTTCCTGGACTTAGTCATTTTTGCAGAACTGAATATCAAAAGTGAGTTTAAATTTAAGAAATCATACACATGCATAGTGTTTCCAGAAATGAAAAATTCTATACGATTAAAAATGGGCCACTTTCTAACAATCTCCCCCTTTGGCATTGATGGCAACACTTAGTGAAAAATGACTCAGTGCTCAATACCAAATTATTGACTAAGTACAAACTTTTCTTATCCATATGCATATTATCTCCTCTATACATTTTTCATATCTAGTACTCCCCCTTTGATATAAATGGAAAAGGTATACCAAAATGTAGTATCTACATATATATTAAAATTGTACATTTGCAAACCAAACACTCATACCGTGTGAAGTATGTCTTGGAAAGAGGTTTCCAAGACCTTTGCCTCTTTAGTCCATGTATTTATCAATATCAGTCCATTCAATACAAACGATGAAGTTTCTTCTCCATTTTTTTCTATAGGAATATAATATGTGAGTGCCTTCACTGTTGTCTCCATGTCAGAAAAGTGTTTTTCAAGAATTGATAGTTTAGTAGTGATTAAACTCTTCAACAAATAAAATCTTCCTATTACTCTTCCTTTCTCAGTCTCCAATACACTTATCTTACCCAATAGTCTAGATACTTCTCTATCTAACTCCATAATAGTGTGTGAGGAGGTATCATAATTGTGTACCAACTTATCCAGTGTTTTCCTATCATTTGCAATGATATCCTTAATATTTCGAAGGTGTTTGATAGGATTTAAACATTAGTTATATAACTTCCATCCATTTCCTATACGAGTCTTTGCTTCAGAAATAGTATTTATTAATATGCCCAAGTCCCATGAGATAGAATTGCATACTCCCTCAAGTTTCTTCGCCAAGCAATTTTGGTCAGTTCTTACTTCTGCGATCTTCTCTAGAGACTCAAAGTGACTATCAAAGTCATATAATGCTGAGTTCAAATTATTTTTTGTGTCCTTTCCATGAAAAGTGAAAGGTAGGAGTATGAGTTTGTTGATAGTATCAACTTCTCTTTCTAATACCATTGAATTTTTATTTATTCTCTGCTCAGATCTTTCTTTGGCTTTGGCAAAGGATATGTAAGATATCTTCATCATCTCATCCTCATCCATGCTCTCTAGATCAGTACTATGAGTTTTGTCTCCACTTGCCAACAAAGGTGAAGAAATAGATGTAGGTGTGTCTTGCTTGACTTCAACTTTTCTCTCAAATGCTTTCTCTATCTCAGTTGTGTAATGTTCACCCTTAGAAGGCTCTTCCTGAGTAGGATTTACTATATCCTTTTCATTTCTCCCATCTATATTAGGTACAGTATCAAAATTTCCTTGAAAGGGGTCACTTGTATCTTGTAATTCATCTAATGAAATAGGCACACCAGTAACAAAGAAATCTAGTTCCTTCACTGTACTTACAAACTATCTATTATCTTCTCTATTCTTTGGTGAATCGATGTTAATTACTATAGGCTTGGAGGAATCTCCCCTTAGGAAATTTATAGGATTAGTAGAATTAGGATTAGGAGGTGAATACCTCATCATATTTCCTGCCCATTATCTTTATCAATCTTGAATTAGTTCTCAAAAATGGTTTCATTTATTTTAGAATCATTTCATGTTCACCATAAGATATAACTGGTAGCATGTCCTCAATTTCTTTCACTCTAATCGGTTCATTCCCAGTTAGTGCTAATTGTTTCCTAATCTCCATTTTCTCATACAGTTCTTTGCAAATACTACCTTCCATTTCAATTAGGTTCTTCTTAAATTAAATCATACGATCTATGAAAAAATTTTCAATCTAAATCTTATATTTTTCATAATAGCTATCATAGTGCTTAGGTAACTGATTGAGATTATTTTTTTTTATTCTCTTCGCCAAAATATTTACATATAGTTTCCATAGTTTTCCGCCCTCTATTTTCTTCTCTGCTACCCTCTTAACTTAAACTTCCTTTTCTTGTGCATTCTTCTTTTCTTCTTCTCTCTTCTTTTGTACTTTAGTCCTCTATCTTTTTTGTGGTGAATTTTGTTTCGAGTACCATGTCCTCTTCGCAGTGATTTATTCTATTTCTTCTGACTATGATGTCTTCTTAGGTTTTTCTATTGTATTATTAGGCACTTCTACTACAGTATGAGGTGGACTTGTAATCTTCTCTATTTCTGGTTGTGGAAGGGGTGCAGGAGTAGTGCTCACCAATCTAGAGGCACCCAGTCATCTTCTTCCTTATCTCTTTCATCTCTTCTTTAGAAATACTAGCCTTTTCTACTAGATCATCTACAACATTCTCAAGTTTTCTTCTCCTCATTATTTTGGTCTATTCCTCTCTTATCTTAGCTAAATTTTCCTCATAATTTTTCCATCTTTCTTCTGATGGATCATTTTTTTGAAGATAATATATGCTCAACTTGAATTGTTAAGATCTTTGAATTAACCTAATACTCCATAGGGTTGTTACTCCAAATGAGCTTTGAAGGTTGTCATTAGTATCCAAGAACTCAAATGGACACTTGGTAACAGATTCATAGACAGACTAGTCGGTATAATCACTGAAGTGCAGAGTTAACCGAGAGCACTAATCATGCATAGATTTATCCAAAGGCAGTGATTATCAAGCAAACAAAACTTACTGAGTGGCATTCTAACTAAGATAAACAGTCTAGATGAGATACACAACATAACCGAGACACATAGAAAACATCGAGGACCAAGAGATGGGATTTAAAAAGTGGACCAGAGGCCACATAAAATTTTGTAATGCCACATCAATCTAGGCAACAAAATTTTTGCCGACATGTATAACAATTTACAATGATCAAGGAGAACATTAATTATGGATTCACAACATTAATGTTTTATTTCTCCTTTTTTAGATGATCAAGGTAAATTGTTTACATCATTTATCTTAGGTTTTGTAAATTATTTTAAAACACTTATTAGGTCAAGGAGTTTTATATGTAATGTTACAATGCTATTTTTTATTGTCTTTTGATCAAGCAATGATTAAGTAGCCACCATACTACAGACATCAGAGTTCAAACAAGGGTTTTAGGAAAAGGATTACATTACAAAATTAAGTTTTCAGAATAGAGGCAAGGTTACTGAGCAGAGCAAAGTAGAAGGTATTATCATTCACATTAAGGTGATAGCTTTTATTGCACTTAAAGGATTCGTATCCATAATATAGAGATTGTAATTCAATCATATCACACAATCTTTTTACTCTCTAACAATTATAACAATCCTAAAATCTCCTAACAAAGTAGACTTAACCATCTTTCTAAAAATATCGTAACTGAGTGCATACATACATTGTGTTGCTAAAGCATCTCACAAGGTAGATCTATTCAATCTTATTATTACTCCTAACAGGGTAAGATCATCAGAAGTGATCAATCTTTGTAAGCTTTAACATGCTACTTTATTTACTGTAATAGTGAAGTTTTGTGGGTCTCATCCCAACCGTAGTTTTTACATTCTTATTGGAATTAATGGGAAGTGTACTAAGAGGGGAGGGGTGAATCAGTACCTCTAAAACTTTTGTATCCTTTAATCAGTTAACCTTTGTGTAATCAATTGTATATCCATTCAATCTGATCTATACTATCTTGATGTGAGTTATATCAATTCATTAACTTAACATACATGTGAACATTCATAGAAACATTCATGAAAGTAATTCACACATAAAAAAAGATATCATATCGTAGAAGACTCTTGTTAGGAAGTAAAAACTACGGTGGGGATGGAACCCACAAAATCTTCACTATTTGCGAATTTGGAAGGGGCCTGTTAAGGCTGACAATTTGATCACTTATGATGATCTATCCAGTTAAGATCATCTATGGAGACCTGGTAAAGTCTACTCGGTTAAGAGCTTTAGAAACATTGTTGAGTGTGTACTTGGTTAAGATATTTGTATTTGTACTTTTAAATCCACCTTCCTTGAAAGGATTTTTACACTTTTCTCCACTTGTTAGAATGATAGAAAATTACAAATTGACCTATTGAATGCAATCTCCTATTGTTGATACAGATCCATTTAAATTTACATGAATGAGATTATCACCTAACTATATTGAGAAATACCTCTGATACTTGGTAGCCTCTATTCTTGGTTCTTGCTAACCAAATTCACCTTTTTCTATTCTGGTTCTTGAAACTTTCAATCTAATCCATAGATTTCCTCATAGGCTTCATTCATCCTCTCTTTCATATTCACATCCTTCTACAATGAATGATTGCATCATCTATTTATAATATGGATTGATACCATCAAGTTTCATGAAAAATAATGTTAACTCTAAGTTCAGGTTTACAACTTGTACCTTGATCTCCTAGTCTATGTGCTTTAAATCAATTAGACTGATTAATGCACTTACATTCATGTTTCTTGTCCCTAAAGAAATGGATTTAAAAAAAATCAAGATCCTATAAATAGAATGAGACTTCTTTATTTGACATAAAAGTCAGATCTGTTGGCAAGTTGACTTCCTGAGGAAGCATGGCTTATCTTGTGTTGTCAATCATGGAAACAAAGTCATACTAAGTTTCTGTCAAAGATAACTTAGGAGATAAAATGACTAAGTACAGAATACAGAACAGTCAGACAGATATAGTGATCATCACATTAGTGCACGTGCTATAAAGCACACCAAAGCATGTGTGCTTAGGTATATCCTCCATGATATATATATATATATATATATATATATACATGCTATATCCAAATGCACAAGGTATGGAACATCAGTATGAAAAAGATATAGATAGATTAGTACACTGCAGTCCAAGAAACAGTCCAGAATATAGAGCACATAAGTCAACTACTATTTTGGTCAGTGTGTATTATTTTGTGATGCTAAGGCTATGTGCCTTTAGTTATAAGTTTTTTATGAAGTAATTAATGTTGTTGTAAACATGCTTGAGCCGACTTGTTCAGAAGTGTTGTATATTTTGTTAAAAGGCTGACTAGGTGTTATGTTTTGGGTCGTGCCTATTCGTTTGTAAAGATATAAGTATGTAATGTATTGTTATGTTACAACGTGCAAGAAAAGTTGATTATTGTGTAAGAAGAAGTTACAGAGGGACAGTATAATTAAGTGAGAAGATGATATATCTCTTTGAAGGAGTAAGAGCATCCACACATACACAGAACTGATCAAACAACAATGTCACTATAGCAATTCATTTTCATATAGTGCATATCAACATTTAGAGGGTCGTAGCCTTCATATTATTTGGGCAGTGAGCCTAGGCAGTGAGCCATACACCCCTAACAGGGTTTTTGTAAAAGACTCCTAACAGGGTCTGACCTTTAACCAGGTCATTGTACTTAAATTTTAAAGACTACTTCTAACAGGGCAAAGGAACTTTAACAAGTTCATTATACCTAGTACAATATTTTGTGGGTACTAATCTCCACTAAAGTTTTCCTCTGATCAAGGGTCTCCGTAATCATATCTTGTGTTATGTGTTCTTGTGTTATGATTCTTTGAATGCACATTTCATATATGTTTAATTGGCTGAAATATAATTAATTGATAAACACTGATTCATCCCCCCCCCCCTCTCAGTGTTTCTAACAATTGATATCAGAGCTATGGTCCTCTAAAAGAAATTTTAACCACTTGAGGAGATCATGGACTCAGTTGAAGCAAAACATTTGAAAAAGAATCTTGAAGCAACTCTTGAGTATCTTGACAGATCACAGAAAGAAAATGAAGAACTAAGATTGAAAAATGATGGCTCTCAAATACTTATTAAAAGGATAATAGGATATCTAAAAGATTGTTCTACAAGTGATCTAGGACAAATGGTCAAAAAGATTAATGAAGAGAACAAGGCTCTAAAAGATAAACTTGAAGATTTGGAGGAACAACTTACAGATAGCCAGAACACCATTGAAGACAAGATCAAAGAAAGCAATCAATTGGAAGATGAAATCTTACAGGAAAACATGAAAGTATTGGAATTGGAAAACATGAAGAAGAAGTTGGAATCTGAATTAACAAAAGCAAAGGATAAGATTGATAAATTTCACACAAATTCTGATTTGATTCAATCCCAGCTCAATGCACAAAGAAAAAAGGGGAACACTTTTGGTCTTGGATTTGGTATAGCACAGGATGAAACAAAATCATCACAAGAGAAATAAAAAACACTTGAAGCATCTTCAGAAGCTAAGAAAGTTGAAAATACTATAGAGGTTATATCCAAACCACCTAAAATGGAAATTAAACAAGTTAACATAACTTGTTATGCATGCAATAAACATGGGCATTTGGCAAGAGATTGCAAAGAGTTAAGACCTTTTAATGGTTATTGTTTCTCTTGTAACAAATTTGGTCATAGGGCTATACATTGCAGAACTCAGTCACAGCAAAATCAGAGAAGAATGAATCAAAAAAATCAGAGAAATCAACCTCAAAAGAACTTGCAGAACACTACATATCAGATATGCAACTACAATGGACACACAACAAAGAAATGCATCATGATGAAGAAAAACATCAGATGTCCTATCATTTTTCACACATGTGGAAAGGCTAGACATATCACAAAGTTTTGTAGATCCAAAACTCAAAAGAAAGATGAACCTAAAAAGTCTCTATTTGAAGAGAAAGGAGAAGTCAATTTTGTCAAAGAAAATGAAGATTCAAGAAAAGTTTGGGTTGAAGTACAGAAGGTCAAAGATGTTGACAAAGTAGTTGATGCATCCACAGTGGATGCACCCTCTACTTCTGCTTGAATAGACCTTCTTGGTCATAGGGGGAGCTATTCTAGCTCAGAACCCCTACGCGGTTGGTATACTCACATCAGAGTATGCACCTTTGGATTCATGGTTAAAATCTCAGATTATAGCTATATGCATTCACGCATTATCTGAAATGCATCAGGATCAAAGTTTGAAAATCTCTATGTATGGTTGCAAGTATTAAATGCGGCAGATTGTATAAAAAGGAATTCATATTCAATCATTCTCACATTTACATTTGAAGAGAAAGAAACTAAAGAGAATTGGAGCACTAGTACATCCAGGCATGAAGGCATAATAGTTTGAAAGTTGGAATGAACGGTTAATCAGTTTGAAACGAAGCCCTAGTCATCGCGCCATTTTAGAATTTCATGGAAACCCTACTTAAACAATCACCAAGTAAGTAATGGAGACCCCAGTTGTATTTGATGTAGCAGAAAGGAAGAGATTCATATTTAAGAAGCATCCATTCAAGTCTATATTGGATGATGTAGAAGGAGCTTTCTCTAAAACCCCGACTGGCATTGTTCACGTGGAAGATATCCATGCATACATATACTGCAAGAAGGAATCACTAGGAGATGATAAAATAGCTTCTCACATGGCATCAATGCTAAATAAGGACTTCACATTCAAAGATGAGTTTACGCACCTACAAGATAACCCTATTATTGATTATTTGAATGTGCATGAGTTTGAAGAACTAGAATGGGTAAAAATCCTATTGAGTATAATTCATGATGATCTATTTTGGATTGGTGATGTCCCTATCCATATCACTATAGACCTAATCCATCAGTTGACTGGACTTCCAATGACTGGACCAGTATTTCCCAATGGAAAAGATGTTAAGAAGCAGATTGAGAAAGTTTGTTTGTCAAGAAGTGATAGGCGTGGTATGATAGTAGACCCCATCAAGGAGGATGATATTAAACTCATGACAATGATACTTGGTTACAAGTTCCAGCAAGCAAGCAGGTTGAATAGTGTATCTGCAATAACAATCCTTGCAGCAATCATAATAGTAAAGGATAACACCCAGTACAACCTTTGTGAGATCTTGCACAGACAGTTGATTGACAACATCAGAATTATCAAACATGATAGAAGCAAACATTCAGGTTTGGATCTCTAATCATCTATTTGTATCATCATATAGTAGGAAAGATTGTAGACCTCTATCTAGACAAAGGCAAACCTACAATGATACAAATATCTCTTAAGGCCACCTTAGAGAGCAGTGTAAGAAATACAATGGACATGGATATAAAGATATTCAGGGTTAAAATGCAGAGCAGGGTCAGACTATCTGAGAAGATAGTTGACAAGTACAGGGATACAATTTGTTTTATGGTAGAAACAGATTGCACATGCATGAAGGCTGTTGAGCCTAGAACTAAGTGGATTCATCCACTAGGATATGAATTTGAAGACCATGTGCTAGAGGGATATGCACAGGTATTATTGTCAGCACCTATAGATCCCAATTAACCTAGATGGGGAACATACAAAGAAAAGACTGATGAAGTGGAAATTGAACTAAACCTTGCTGTCAATAAAAGGAAAGCATCCAAAACCACATCCAGGATTATGAGAGAACATGGTATCACACAAGAAGATTTGAATATGGTAAAAGAAGCCAAATTTGCTAAAGTTAAGATTGAGAAGACTGATGAATCTCAGAAGAAGAAACATAAGAAAAATGAGGAGAGCACATCTACGCCTGCTACCACCATTGACTTGGATACATCTCCACCTTCTATTCCTAGAAAGAAACCCAGAGGAAGGAAGCAAGTTGCCACAGGTCATCCATCTTCAAGAACCATAAGGAGCACTACAAAGAATACACAAGCACCTCTTGAGGTAGGTTTCAGACCAAGATTGAACATATTGAAGAATAGGATTATAAATGAAGGTAGATTGGATACACTTTCAAAGGTCTATGACAAATATAAGCAAGTTGATAAGATAGAGATACATTACATGGTCATATCTCATATGATCAAGTTTAAGAAATCAATTCTTGAACTTAAGATAGTGATACCAGATAACTTATGGAATGTATTGAAATTATGAAAAGACATGATATTGAGGAAGACATGAAGATTAGAGAAGAAACTCTGAATACTCTTCTCCCTATTTGTTCACATTATGAGAAGGCTATTTTTCTAGATCTTGTAAAGCCTCATCTCTGTAGTAAGACAAGGACTTTACAGATAATGAAAAAGGAATATGAACAAGTTGGAAAGGAGACTAAAAAGGCATTTACACAAGTCTTTATGGACAAACACATGTATCCACCAACGGTGCCTACAACAAAAGTTACTCCAACTTCTACTAAACAAGATACAACTCTAGTAATTCAGATTGCACCCATGACAGGTCCACATGTCTCTGCGCCCACAGTGACAATAACTACTGAGAAAACTAAAGACACAAAAGACACTATAGTGATTGATGATGTAAATATTTCTATGACGGCTTTAGATAATGATATGGATAAAGTTGATGAAGCCTTTGTTAACACCAAGGACATGAACATTGATGATACATCTTTACAATAGGATGGAGTTCCTTTGATTGATCCAATAGATTTGGATAACGAGAAAGACACTCAAGTTGATGAGTCACCAGTTAAAATGGTACATATCAAAAGTGAATGTGTAGACACAAGTCAGAATACTATTCTGTCACCATCCACCTCATTGTTGTCAAGGTTAACTCATGAGTCAACAAGTCTTGACACATGGGAAGAAGAAGAACTCATTAAGATCAGTGTCCTTGCCATGGAAAAGGCAAAGGAGAAACATGTGATGAGGAAACCATGCTTTGTTGAATCAATAAACATTCTGAATGAGTTAGTTCCTACTGATAAGAAAGTCACAAAATTTCAAACTGTTGAACATGTGGAGAGTGTACTAACAAACTTCAAGTCACACTTCACCAGCTTAGTAGAGGCAGCTACTAAGATTACAGAAGATGAGTATAAGAAGGAAAGATTGAATGAAGTGGTGAAGAACTTTACCTTGGATCTGAACTCTCTGAAGATTAGACAGTCTATATTGAAAGGGATAGAAGAAAAAGGGAAGAAAGTCATAGAAAATTGCATGAATAGAGTGAAGCTCACCTCCAAGCACAATAAAAAGATAGCTAAGGCAGAGGAAATGGTGGACAACATAAGAAAATTTGTTGAGAATTCCACACAGGACATGAACATATGCAATAATGTCTACCAAGGACAACTGGACAAAATTGAGAAGGCAAAGCTAGAAATTAGTAAAATAAGAGTTAGACAGACTCAGTTGAGAAATGCACTTGCGCCTTCACTAGAAATCCTAAATGAGAACATCAAACAGATAGATGACACAATGCAGACTTATGATCAAGGTCCTTGCTTGGATCTAGTGAGAATGGAGAAGTTAACATATGATTTATGTGCGCACCTCTGAACAGTTGATGCAATGAAAGCATTCTGGCAGAAAGAGATTCAGTCTCTTCAAGTTTTGTACCCGGATGTATATATGGAGTAAGTATGAAGACTTACAATTTTTTTCACACCTTTGTCATTCATGTCAAAGGGGGAGTAGTACAGAATGTGTATATGCAGAGTAGTATATATGTATATATCATTAAGCTATGATATACAATCATTTTTGAATGAAGTCATTTTGAGTAACTTAGCCACATTCCTTTGTTGCCATAAATGACAAAGGGCGAGATTGTTGGCAAGTTGACTTCCTGAGGAAGCATGGCTTATCTTTTGTTGTCAATCATGGCAAAAAAGTCATACTAGGTTTCTGTCAAAGATAACTTAGGAGATAAAATGACTAAGTATAGAATACAGAGCAGTCAGACAAATATAGTGATCAACACATCAGTGCATGTGCTAAAAACCACACTAGAGCATGCATGCTTAGGTATATACTCCATGATATATATATATATATATATATA
>MU224636.1:1566998-1621302 GCA_018584345.1 Thuja plicata | reverse complement strand
CTTATTTTGGTGTTTGCTCCTAGTTCTTGTGCTAATTCATGGTAAATTCCCTACTCCTCGCTCTTGAGATAAACAATTTCCTGCAATTCTATACTTTGTTCTTTCTCATTTTAACATGGTATCAGAGTAGGTTGGTTTAATCTCATTTTGAGTGTACAGGTGACAGAACTACCATATCTTGGAGCACTCCATATTGGAGACTCTTGAGAGAGATTTCTCTAAATACTTTTTAATCTTCTTAAGTTGGTAAAAAAAATCAAATTTTTTTTTGGGTTTGGTTGGTTTACCACCAAACCCGATTAACTCTCTCTTTCATTTTGTGTGCAGGTTTCACATTTTTTTTAATTCAAAATTCTATTATTTTGCAGGGTTTCACATTCTTGCATATCTGATTCTAACATCTTTTCCAGCTCTAATACTCTTGCAGATTTTAAATATTTTACTATATCTATTTGCTTTTCTTGCAGGGCCTGTCATATATCTTCTTTAATTTGTTTTATATCTATGTTTTCTTATTACATTTATATCTCTTCTTTTTCATTTGCCATAATCTAATTTTATATTAAGGCTAAAAATGTTTTAAAAGAAATAAAAAATCTAGAGAACCGTTTTCTTTCTCAGCAAATTTCATGTAATCTGGAAAAAATGAGTTATCTTTACACATCTGTTAATACATATATCTGTTAATACATAAATCTTTAACTAATCTTTTAAATAATCAATTTAATCATATATATATCTGCTTATATATCTATTGTCCCTACATATCATCTATTTATATATACATTTGTTAGCATACACATCTGTTAACATATTCATAGCATAGCAAATTATTTTCTGTTTCTTTACCCAGTGTAGCATTAAACCTCTACAAACAACAGACTTTCCTTTTTTTAGCCGCTGTCCCTTGCTATCCTCCTTTTTAGCAGACTTTAAACCTTTGTTACATTTGTAACTTCCTTTGCACTTTATCTTGCGCTACCATTTTCCCATTCTTTGCGCAGCAGCTATTACCTCTGTTCTCCCTCTACAATCTCTGTTCTCCCTTGCGCAGCTCTGTTCTCTGAACCCCGTCCGCCACTGCTCCTGCTGTCATCCATCAAGAATGCTTGGATTGTGAATGCATTTGGGGTTTGTTCATTTGCATAAATTTGAGTATATTTAGCTTCATTACAGAAATCTCAGTGCGTTTGGCAGTATTTCATGAAATTTGCGGTAGCCAGGAAGAGGCACTTTCTCCTGTTTCCCATATGCGCTTGAGCTTTGACATACATACTTATTGCCAAGGTGTAGAGGATCATAATGTATTAGGTGTTTTTTCATTAATTTGAGGTGAGTGTAGCTTACATTTTAGGTGCGTTTGGTCACATTTTGCAGTGGCTGTAACGAAGATTTTTGTTCTATAGACTATTTTTGTCCAGATCAAAAAGCATCTTTGTGTGGTAGGTGGTTCCTCTGGTTCGGTATTTGCATGGGACCTTCGCTGGCAACAAGAACAATAGATAGTAATCATTGATAACATTTCTAACATTTTTTGGCAGATAGTAATCATTGCTGGCATTTTTTTTTATCATTGCCTAACGTTTAATAACGTTATTATTCCATATCATTGCATATACGTTTTCTTTACAATTATTAATCATTGCAAAATATTTTGGTAGATAAATTTATTAACATTGTCGTTATCTTTACTAACATTGTCGTTTCTGATCACTGCTTTCTTTAATAAAATTAATTGTTATACCCAAAAGTTTATCTCTCATACAAATAAATAATTTTTTTTTTTTGCTCTAAATCGTTTTAATAAATTTTTTTAAATTGCTCAAACATTTTATCCATTCAATATTATCTCAAATCGTTTCTTTCTTAAGTTCTTTAGATCGTTTATATCTTATTCCAATTGCTATTACATTATTTAGTGGTAATTTAAATTTGTTTCATCACTTTAACTAAATTTTTTTAATTATTTTAATATTTAATAATTCTTGCCATCTCGTATTTACTAACAATGTTAAATTGGTTTTTTAGCTTCATCATTTTATCTTGTAACTTGTATTTAACATTATTTCCATTAATTGTAACATGACAACATTAATGGCGACCTTTAAACTCACTAGTTCCAATTATACTGCCTGGAGGCCTCACATCATTGACCTTCTACAATCTCGACACTTGTTGGATACTATTATTTCACCAAAATTGAAACCATCTTCCACCACTCCTCAGGTTGACCAGGATGCCTGGCAGTTTAAAGATGATGAAGCATTTGGACTACTTGGATTATCATTACATCCAGATTTATATCACCTTATTTCAAATTGTACTAATGCATATCAGGCTTGGCATGTCTTGCAATCCACATTTCATAAACTTGATGAACCTTATTATAATTCTTCGCAAGATCCTATTCCAAATACTTATAATGCTCCCTATGTATCCTTTGATGAAATACTTGATCAATAAAATGACATTATATCCACTTTCCTAGATGTGACCTTACCTTCCTTGCATAAAACTGCTTCCCATGACCTATCCATTATTCTTTTTCCTAATCCTACTATTTGTGCAGAAAAAATGCATCCTAATCTTTTTGATGAAGCTAATGCAAATGATGATATTCAGAGTACTTTTTGTTCTAATCCTAAAGATGATGCTAGAAATGACATACATGCTTTTGATAATGATTTCTATTATTCTGATTTTGAACATTTAAATTTTGCTTTTGATTCGAAGAAAAATGTTGATAATATTATGAAAGATGATTCTGACATTTCAAATTATGTTTTTGATGATGCTGCTTATAATTTTGATGATTCAAATTACCCTTTTGATGATGATTCAAGTTATGTTTTTCATCCTAACATGAATTATGATGATCCTACTATGAAAGAAGATTCTAATTCCGCCTTTAATTCAAATTCTGGTTTTGATACCTTTGACTCAAATTCTGGTTATAACACCTTTGATTCTGATTCTGATAATGATGCAAATTTTGAAAGTTATTGTTCTTATCCAACTTATACATTTACTAATTCAAATTTAGGTGGGCAATCCACTAGAAGTATTTGTTTTGTAGATTCAGGTTATAATGATGTAGAATATGAAGACACTCCTTTTGACAATTTGGACCAACAGCAATGTGAATCCACATCTTTGAAGCATTCAAATTTTGCTCACTCACCATGCTACATAAGAAGATCAGTTTTACCAAAGCAATTGCCTCACAACCATGATCCTTTTCAAGAACATGTTGCAGATTATTGTAATAATTTGGGTCTCATACCTATCAAGCTCATTTCCCCAAGTAAAGATTAAAGGGGGTGTTAGATGTATAATCCTTCCTTGGTGAAATATATTATAAACCAAGGTAGTTTAGTTTAGTTTATTTATTATGTATGTAGGAGATTCCTATAGAATCCCTACATGAACACTTGTCCTCTTTTCCATGTGTGAGGACATAATATTTATTTGTAATTTCTTTTTATTCTTAGATTCTTCCTTAAGAGGAAATAGCACAAGTGGCACACACATTATGAATGTGGCTCACATGCACATGGGAGTTACACTTCAACTCCTTCTTCCATCTCTACTTAAGAGATGTTTTCTTCTCTTTTCTCTAGTTCATGCACTAGTAGCATTACTTCATCACTTCAAGTGACTCATTTTGTATGAGCTTGGCTCTCATTCTCTCTCTCTCTCTGTTTAGGCTTTTCATGCCTCATTCATAATTCACAAGGGGTTTTCTTTGCTTTCCCCTTTCAAATTATTGTCTCCTCCTTGCTTATTTTGGTGTTTTCTCCTAGTTCTTGTTCTAATTCATGGTAAATTCCCTACTCCTCGCTCTTGAGATAAACAATTTCCTGCAATTCTATACTTTGTTCTTTCTCATTTTAACACATTCACCCCTCCCCTCTCAGTACACACCTATCCATTATCCCAAAAATTGGTATCACATCTAGTTCTCTTGTTTAGAAAGTTTAATCACTTAAGAGAAAAGATCTTACAATGGAAAGGTATACACTTGATAAAACCATTCAAAATCAGAAGTTACAGTTGAAGATCTATGTCAAGCAATACAAAGAAGCCAAACAGAAACTCAGGGAGATGTTGATTAAGAGAAAGGACATGGAAATTTGCCATCATGAGACTAATTATCAGGAAGAAGAGATTCATGACCCATTTGACACATCTAGATATGAATCTAGTATCATATCTGATGCTTCTAAAGGAATCATATCAAAGCTATCTAAGAGAAATCAACAACTTACTAAAAAAGTGAAAGAAATACAAATCAATCAAGATACACAAATAGTTAGAATGGTTGAAGTCTTTAATGATGCAAAGAAAGATGAATAAGATAGAAAATTGGTTTTTGATGAAAGAAGACAGATGACTGAAAAGTTACAAGAAAAGGAATATGCGATATTGAGACTTACTAAACATTACTTTGAGATCACCAATCAAGTTTTTTCTATCAATCATGAGGAAAAATGAGTGAATATTGAGATTGCTAAAAAACTAAAAGACAATGGTGTATTAAAATGAGAGAATGAAAAATTGAGAAATGAGTTGAAGATTCTATAACAATATAATGAAGTGATTAAAATATTTGAAGAGAGTACTTAGAGGATGGATGAATTTATCAACTATCAAAGAATACTGAACAACAATATCAGATTAGGGTATACCAAGAAAGGAGAATCATCAAATCAAGCTTAACAAAGGAATGTATACTCAAACCCAAAACCTAAGAAGACCTCTTGCCATCACTGTGAAAAGTAGGCCACACATAAAATGTTTGTAGAAGAAAGGCAAGAGGTATTTCTAGAAACCCTCCTAATTTCAATGGAAATTTCTATAACTATAATAATCATGGACATCAAGCACATGAATGCAGATCCAAGTTCAACAAACCATAGAAGAAACCATACATGGATAAATATTGTCAAATTTGCAACATGCATGGTTATATATCACAAGCATGCAGGAATAACCCAAAGAAAATCTAGAAGCATAAAGGACAAGAAAAGGTAAATCAACTGAGAAAACAAGGTAATGCTTATGCTTGGGATTACAACACTTGGGGTAGTTGCACTACATGTGGTAAATATGGGCATATAGCAGAAAATTGTATGAGACAATGGTGAACTAAGTCTAGGAATTAGTCAAACTTTGGTATGGATTGTTAACACTATCATAAGGTTGGTCACTTAAGTAGAGATTATGCAGACAAAATAAATACTTATGGAAATTGTAACACAATTGAAGAGATCATGAGGATCAAAAATCAAATGTGGAGGAAAGCATCAAATGATAATGCAGGTTTAAGCACAATAGTTGGTGACACCTCATCCAATAGATTAGGTGGTTCCACCATCTCCACTTGAGAAATACAAGTAGGTATAGAACTATGTTTTTTCAAAAGCTATATCTTACATCAGTTCCTATATTCATTGTAAAAATTTCAAATTAGCATGAATTAAGATGCACTATGGTATTATATTTTTGATTACTTTAATCTAGTTGAGTTGGTTAATCTATACAGAGTTAGTAATGCTAGTAGGGGAGTATGTGAGAGACAACTAAGTTGTTAAGGAAACTAATCATTTGGTTCACTCATCGAGATGAAGTATCCTTAGTATTAATCGATTATATGTTTGTCCATTGAGTGGTTGGTGAAGACAATTTATTGTGGTGGTTAAAGTTATTTGGTATAAATTTACGGGTTGTTAACTCATTTGTTCACACATCGATGAGAGAGAATAGATGAGAAACATAAATCAAATACATAGAAGAGCACTTTGAAGAATTTTGTAGAGTTTTTGAGCTTTTTTAGAGCAATTGAAGGCTAGAACTTGAAGGAATTTTCACTTACCGAGTTTTTTTGAGTGCTTTCATGGAACCCCTAAATTGAAATCAATGGTTTCCTCATATAGAACTATGAAGGAAAATATGGACAAAGAGAAGAAGGTAATTCATGTTAAGAATACCACTTAGACAGAGCCAAACTACAAGATACATCCTCAGCTAGCAGCCCAACCTGATGAGAAAGGCATGTTTTCCGTGATACTACCTAGGGTTCTATTAGTTCAAGATGTGTGAGCATACATTCATTGAAAGATAAATGAAATAGGGGACTTTGAGCTTATATCCACTTACTAGTCACTTTACATAGATAGAAAGATAAAAGATGATCATAGGCATCTAGAAGTTAAAGGGTTAACCAATGCCCTAAGTTTCCTGAAGTTATTCAGAACCAACTAGATACACATTATTTTGTGTCAAGTTCATGATGGAAAGATTTGGCTGGATGAACCAAAAAAAATTAGCAAAGATGTTATTCACACAATAATCAATTATCCTACATTATAAAAATCAAAATCCCTAAGGTACCCGCCCTGAACCATGATTGAAAATTTTATAGGACCCAAGTGGGATGGTAGAGGTCTACAGATCAATTCCATCGTTGATCCGAACTAAGGTTTAGTGCTTATGTTATTGGATACAAGATCTTTGAGTGAAGCAGACTGAACAACATTGTGAGTGGAGCTATTGATATTGCATACAAGATTGTAAAGAAGGGTTTAGAGCTTGAGCTAGCTGAGCTGTTACAGAGACAACTTGAAGAGAATATGAGAACAATCATATTAGCCAAATCTAACACATGTACTTTTGGTTCACTCCCATTATGTACATTCTTCTACCTGCATAAATTTTTTCCCTCCATCGGTAATGTGAAATGGAAGACAAACTGACTAATTAAACTGCAAATCGGTGACTTTATTACAATTCTAGGGACAAATTTTTAACCTCTTATGAATGAGTATTTTGGTAAGTTCAAAGCTATAATGGAAAAGAGATCTAGGATACCAATGCAGTTGGTAGAAAAATAAAAGGATGAAATGTATTTTTTAGTTAACACTGATACTGCTCTTATCAAGGAAATACAACCAAGGATAGCATGGCTACCTCCTAAGGAATATGAATTATACATTGACATACCTTAAAAAGTAATAGAGAAGTTTTTAAATGAACCAATTGACAAATCTACCATGATATTTTGCACATATGATGAAGCAAAGACTAAAATATCAATTGGTCTACAAGCTGAAAAGATGGGTAGGAAGAAGACCAAAATTGTAAAGACTTTAAAATGAAAATTTTCTATCACTGATGAAGAACTAAATAAGTTAGTTGATGATACCGAGGAGCATACCTCGGTCAATAAATATGATGAACCCAAACAAGATATTGATGCCACCGAGTCCGATGAAACACAATTTAAGGCACCTAAGGCCAAAAAGGGAAAAGGCATAAATACTGAGTCTCTACCAAGGACAAGATCACAATTTGTGACAATAGATACACTACCTTTAAAGAAAGGAGTTTCTAGGATAACCAAACCATCACCAAAATTCACCTATCAAACAAGGAAACCAAAAAGCACAGCACCGAGATAGAGAAAAACATATCTGAGGAATAAGGATGACAAGGATGATCCTGACAATAATCCTAATCAATTTATGGTTGTGCAGAACAAAGTACCACAAAATATTGATGAAATTGCAGAGGCAATTAGAATAACCAAACGGTTAGGACATCCTAAGGTATACGCATATGTAGATCTTACTACCGAGAATAAAGATAAACTTGAAGAAGCTATCATTGGTATGATGATCAATTTCAGACAATTCCCTCTTGAATTTTCTACTTACATTCCCTTTGAACTATATGATAAGATATCATCCTAATGGACATATGCACTCAACACTAAGAAATGGATGAGAGGGGCGGCTCTCACTCTATTTAAATCTGATTGTATAGTAGAGAAAATTGATTTTATTATGCAGCACTATGCCAAGAAATTTGCTAAGAAAACACAAACATTGAATATCCTACAAGGAAATTTGAAGGAAGTGGATGAAGAGAGCACTCAGATATGGAACAAACTATTGAATCCATCGGAGGATACCGAGGAAGCAAAGGAAAATATATATATATAATTGATACAAAGGGACATTGACCAAGTATAAAACAAATAAGAATTGATGATGCAAAATTTGGAAATGTAGTAGATGGTATTCTGGCAATATTGACAAATCTCGGACATCCAAAGATCATAATTAATGATATAACTGAAGGTGATCAGGTAATGATAAGGCAAAAGAAGAGGTCCCCCGAGTAATGGTACCAAGAAATCTTCCTATTCTTGTATAGGCTATAGATATAGAGAATGAATCATAAAATCCTACACCCGAGAAGGTTACAGACACAACTAAAGACAAGGGTGATACACAAGGTAATGGGAACAAGCATATTGGTGGGAAAACACAAGGTGATGCACCTAAAGATACCACTGATGAAATAGACAAAGGTGAAGGTAGCACAAAAACAATGATGTTAGATACTTCTACTACTGACACCAGGTCAGCTATCGAGGTACCTCCCCAAGTCATCATACTGAGGTGAAGAAGAAGAAGAAGAAGAGGTTGTGCTCCATGGATACTTGATCCTGACACTTTGATGAGGTATGGTAAACTATGAACCCAAAAATAAGCACAGGATAAGATAAGGCAAGAACGTAAAAGTACACAGGTGCTAGAGACTACTAAGGAGATTCTAATGTAAGTGGTTCTAGATGTGAACATAGATGAATCACCCCCCATTCTTGATCAACTTGCACTGCTAACAAAGGCAATAAAAATTCTAGATATTGATGATGAGAAAAAATTGGAAGAGAGAGAAGAAAAGAAGATACAGTACAATGTTACTTAGAAAATCAACCAGGCAACGATAGTAAACAAGGTAACTCTGTCAGAATTTGTAAATGGTTTAGAAACTCTTATATCTGAAGCCATTACAATTATACAAAAGTTATGCACTTTAGATCACTTCACTACCAAGCTTAGTGAAAAGATGAAGACATTAGATAACAATCTAAAAGACAGTGATACAATTATGTCAATTGAGAAACATGCATTACAGATGCATTACACCAAATTTCTAAAAACACAATGGTCGAGACTTGATCTGAAAAAGGAAGAGGAAAAAATCAAAGAACAGGTAAGTGAGCTACAAGTTATGTTACTTCCACATTTGGTTATGATGTAGAAACATGTGACATTGGAAAAAAACTTGATTGCCACCCCAGATCTATTAGTCACAGAAAGCATATATGATATGCATTCTCAGCTAAACCTAGAGCTATTGACCCTTGAGCATATAAATGAGGAATGAGAGAAGCTAATGGAAAATCTTAAACAAGTGCATCCCAACATTTTTGACTAATTGTAAGTTTTATTCTTTTTGTCATTATTTTCAAAAAATGGGGAACATATATGTACATATGTATATAGGGGGAAGCATATGTATATACCAAGCATGTACAAAGGGGGAGTCACTATGTACAATTACATCTACATATATAATTTTTTTATACTAATTCCAAAGGGGGAGAATGTTACTCAAAATGAGCTTTGAAGGTTGTCAATAGTATCCAAACACTCAAATGGAAAGTCGATAAAAGAGTCATAGACAGACCACTTGGTATAATCATGGAAGTGTAGAGTTAACTGATAGCACTGATCACACATAGAGTTAACCAAGTGTAGTGATTACTGAGCAGACGTACTTTACCGAGAAATAGTCTAAATGAGATACATAGTCTAACTAAGATACACAACATAACTGAGACACACTGATAACACTGAGCACCGAGAGACAATATTTATCGAGTGGACCAAAGGCCACATAAAAGTTTGTAATGGCACATCAATCTTGGTAACAAACTTGTTTCTGACTTGGATAATGTTTTACAATGATGGAGGAGAACATTAATTACAGATTTATAGCATTAATTCTTTATTTCTCCTATGTTTAGATGATCAAGGTAAATTTTGTACACCTTTGATCTTAGGTTTTTTAAGTTATTGTAAAATCCTAATTAGGTCAAGGAGTTTTATATGTAATGTTAGGATGCCATTTTTTATTATATTTTGACCAAGTAATGATAACGCAGCCACCATACTATGGAAATCATAGTTCAGACAAGGGTTTAGGACAAGGATTACATTGCAGAATTAAGTTTTTAGAATAGAGGCAAGGCTACCAAGAAGAGGAGAGAAGAAGGTATTATCATTCACATTAAGGTGATAAATTTATTGCACTAAAATGATCTATATCCACAATATAGAGATTGTAATTCATTCAGATCACACAATCTTGTTACTCTCTAACAACTATAACAATCCTAGAATCTCCTAACAGAGTAGACCTAGTCATCTTTGTAAAATTATCTTATGCGAGTGCACACATAAATTATGTTGATAAATCCTCTCACAAGGTAGATCTTATCGATCTTATTGTTACTCCTAATAGGGTAAGATCACCAGAAATGATCAATCTTTGTAAGCTTTAATAGGCTACTTTATTTACTATAGTAGTGAAGTTTTGTGGGTCTCATCCCCACCAAAACTTTTATCTTCTAACAGGGGTTTTCTGTGATACCAAATATTAGTGTCATGAGTATTCAAATTTGATGTATGTTTATTGTTTACTTAGATACATTTACATTTCAGCATTGACATTATATGTTTTTGTATGCAATCTACTCATTTGGTTATTATTGAAAATTTGGATACAAAGATTTGTTGAAAAGTTTTTAAGGGTGCTGATTCACCGCTCCCCTCTCAGTACACACACCTCCATTATCCCAACAAGGGTAACACCATTTTTTCTTGGTTCTACTTCCTCAAAGCACAGACAATTAGTTTAAACTATGAAATAGATTGTATCCTTATACTTCTCCACCATCTCCTATAGTATCATCATTCTTCCCTTCATTTGTCTCTATAGAATCTTGATCATTCCAAACAATTCTCCATCTACCCAATCACTATTTTGTCTCTTGTAGTTGTTTTTAATCTGAACTCTAGTAGGTTCATTATCCTTGCAAGCTCTTGGGTGCATTCCAAGGAATTTGTGCACTATGTGGATATACATCTGTATTAACAATAACCCAAATCTTAATGCTTTATATTTTCTTTCTTTATCTACTTCACATTATCCAATAGCTGTTGTGCAAGTACTTCACAAAGGTTTTATTTAACATTTTCCTTTGCCATTCTATATGCCATTATTATAAATCCAGCAGATATTGAGTTAGGTCGGCTGTTGTAATGAAGTTTGTAAGCTAAAATCATTGAAACCAATCTCACATATTGTTGGAAGATGTCATCTATAGTCATCACTCACTTATCCCATTTACAGTGGGTTAGGGTTTCCACTTTCTTCTTTGTGTTCATCTCTGTAATAGGGATAACACCATAGTTATCCAAACCAGCTATGTCATGGATTAACTCATTACATATCTTCACAGGCTGATTGTTAGAGTAATAAAGTGATTCCACTTATTAATTAAATCATATTGATTTAATTATTAAGTTACTTATTATCTCTCTTTTACTTAAGCTAAACTTTAGGAATTTAATAATTAATTCTTTTATTAATTATTATTATGTAACCTAGATATTTCCCCTTTAGGGTTTTGGTATCCTTTTATAAGGATTCCCTCTTTGTAAATTATTCAATTTGATGGTTATTAATTAATTGAGGATGTTATTGCATTAATATTTTTTCTCCATTGTTTTGCACAATATGTTTCCTCTTCCATCAATCTGTGATTTTTGGCCTCCATAGCTTTTTTGCTTCTCTTTCTGTGACAGGTTTGCATGCAGGTGATTCTTGGGAGTTGTGAGTTGATAGTTTTCATCAACTCTAATATGGTATCAGAGCTCCAGATCTTCATGCCCCTATTCTCTTCATGAGAGATTTGACCTTGTTCTTTAAATCTGTATTTTTGAGAGGTTTTTGTCTCAGATTTTAGTAGTTTTTGGGAGCATTTTTTGTTTGGAGCATTTTGAGAAAAAAAAACTAACATCTAGGTTGTGTCTGGAATACCCCCAAAACCCCTATTTTCATATAAGGCACGTCTTATTTGGAGACAATTGAAATATGGGCCCTCTTTTTTGCTTGCATGACCTTGGCACATTTTTTGAGGCAAAAAATCTGCCTCAGTTTTCATGCCACTGATGTCAGCAGCCACAGACCCCAAGATTTTTTAATATTTAAAAAAAAAAAAAAATCTTTTTTTTGTTTTTTTTTATATAAAAAAAACATGTGAACTTTTTTATTTTTTTTTCTTAAAAAAAAAAGGAAAACATAATTTTTTTAATTTTTATTTTATTTTAAAAACAATATTTTTTTCTGCCATTTCGGTGGGAAATTTGGAGGCAGAATTTTTTTTTGGAGGAATTACCAGTTTAGTAGGGCTCCGCTAATTTTGGCTGAGGTTTCATGAGGTTCACTTCTATTTTGACCTCCCAGTGATTTTTTGCTCATATCTGGAGCAAACGGAGGCCGAATTTCAACTTCCTTATATCATCAGAAAGCTCTTTCTGAGATGGATGTCTATTTGGAGGATAGATTTTTTGAATTTTCCATATTGCAAGTTTTTTCTCCTGTTAAAGTCAGTGATCTTTTTTGCACTCTGGGAGCCATATCTTGCTCTTTTGGACTCCATTTTTTGACTTCTGCATGGTGTCAGAAAGCTGGTTCTGTCCTCTTTCTTCTTCTATGGGTCTCACACCCAGATTCTACTCCAAGTATCTATGTATTCAATTTTTTGCTTTATGGCATCCTAGTAGATATCTTGGATGTTTCAGATCCTGGAATCGTTTCCTTCTGTGAGCATTGTATACACCTTTTTCTATAGCTTTCTTTTGTAAACGCACTGAAATAAAAGTGCCTACAGTTGCATATTTGGGATCTTGTACACCTTGTGCTTGTTTGTACTCGCACTTAGTTATAAAGTGCCATGGGGGGTTATGATGTTTTACCTTTTATGTTCATCCACCTTTGTCAAGTGAGTGTCCCTTCCATGACATTAGCCTCATGATGTGTGTCTAGAAGATCATTTCTTCTACTTCAACACCACCCTTTATCCTGTGCTTGTACCTTCTTCTGCACTATTGGTGTTCCTGATTCTTCTTCTTGCAGTTGTTTTTTGGCATTGCATTTCAGTGTTCCTGTCAAACCTCTCCATGTTCAGCATTATGGGGGCTATCTCCTGCTAGTTCTAATGCTTCCTTGGTTTGATGGAGTGATCTATGTATTCAATATTTGTTCCTATGTACTAGGTGGATGCAGTGGTTGGTACCTATGCATTTCGGTGAGATGGATCATTTATCATATGGACACTCTTCTTTCATTCTTGTTTTGGAGGCATTCTTCCATATTTGATTGATCAACTCTTCAGACTTTGTTTAAAGTCTTCTCTACCTGATCATGTTCTATTACAGTGGAGGTTTCAGCATATATTTTTTGACAGTGTTTGCAACTTCATCCTTCAGAGGTGTTCTACATGTTCTTTCTCTATTCCTATTTTCTGGAACTTTCTCTATTTTGGAGGCTTCTTCAGTCTTTCACTTGGCTTCATCTTTTTTTGGAGTAGGGTTTTTCCCATGTTGTTTTCTCTATTTCTCCTCTTTACAGAGAATTTTGTAACTTGGTACCTCATCAGGCCTTGTTGTTGGGACCCATTTTTCTTGCTTTCAGTACCTGTTTCTAGGTTTTTAGCTTCTCCCTAAGTTTATCTTAAGGGGGGGGTGTTAGAGTAATAAAGTGATTTCACTTATTAATTAAATCATATTGATTTAATTATTAAGTCACTTATTATCTCTCGTTTACTTAAGCTAAACTTTAGGCATTTAATAATTAATTCTTTTATTAATTATTATTATGCAACCTCGATATTTCCCCTTTAGGGTTTCGGTATCCTTTTATAAGGATTACCTCTTTGTAAATTATTCAATTTGATGGTTATTAATTAATTGAGGATGTTATTGCATTAAGAGTTTTTCTCCATTGTTTTGCACAATATGTTTCCTCTTCCATCAATCTGTGATTTTTGGCCTCCATAGCTTTTTTGCTTCTCTTTCTATGACAGGTTTGCATGCAGGTGATTCTTTGGAGTTGTGGGTTGATAGTTTTCATCAACTCCAATATTTATAGTTAATCCAAATGAACTGATTATGTACTCTTCTTAATATTATTTTGATCCATTCTTCTTCGTTGAGCTCATAAGTTATGCCATTCACATCAAACTTAGGCTTTCTATATGAGAAAATATATCCTTCCATTTACCATCCTCTTTGATCATATCTTTCATTTCCTTATAGATCTCAAAGTTTCCCAGTGACTCATACTTACAATGGATGTATGGCCTAATATCCTCAACATGTAGAACATCATAGGGTGTTTGAGAAAATGTGCCTTCAGGATCATCTTCAGTTGATTTACAAGGATGTTTCTTAAAATTATACCTAGGCCTTTCATTGACATAAAAGATCAATAGAGTATCTATAATCAAAGCTTTGTAAATTATCCAAAATACCTCTTTTTCTTTAATGAATTTGTGAATTCACACTTTCTCAATCGCAACGTGTCTTGGATTTCCTTTCTTTCTTCACTGAAATTCTTCAACTCTACTTCAAATAGTGATTAGATATGTTTGAATGAATATACTTATACTTTTCCATGAAATTATTGGCACATTTCTCAATAATATTAACTCTACAAATGATCTAGTTGATCATGTATGTGCTGATCACAAGATACAATGTGTATAGCTATGTGATCTCAGATAGGTGCTTCATATCAGTCATACATACTCTCTATAAGCTCTTAAAATCTTATTCTACATAAACAGGGGTTGAATGGTTTTCTTTTTATTTCTCCAAATCCCCCCTAAAGTCATGCTTGTTCATCTAGGTCGATGTAACAACATTAGGTGAGGGTTCAATAGAAACTATTGAATCTCTCTGAACCTTAGGCTCACTAGGCTCCTTGTCTTTCCAAACCTTACCACTTTCTTTCACAAATTTTTTTTCAAACTCTTCCATGTATTCTCCTGGAAACTTTTTCCAACATTACCAACATTTTTATTTGTAATAATAGATGGTGGTCTTATGTTACCTGTAGATCCATTATACCTACAAAAAATTTATATATGTCCTTGATTGTTACACTTGTAGTATGTAGGAGGTGATATGTTCTGTTTAATCTGCAACTTGCAATAATTTGTGATGTGCCCAAAGTTTTTGAACTTGTAACATGTGATCTTAGTGAATGTTTCCTCTCTAATATAACATTACTTGGTTATGGATTGATCAGGTTTCCTACATTTTGTCTTCTTGTGTCTATATTCATAGCAATTGAAACAATAACCAAAAAAGGGTTTGTAAGTAGCTTTACCTCTACAATCTCTCTTCACGTGATGAACATTGTTGCATCCAAAGAATCTACCTCTAAAAGGTTTGGTCTTCCTTTTATGCTCTTCTTGTATAGGTCTTTCTTCATCTATCTTTTCTTCAAATTTTTCTTCTTAAGATTTAGAACATTAAGCTTCATTGAAGCCAACTCTTGTCATGTCTTCTTTAGGTTTTTGTCTCTCTATCTCTTTGTTCATCAATCTTATCACTTCTAATATGAGTTTTTTCAATGTGTTTCTTAGCCTCAATAAGTTCTCCTTTATAATATGGTTGTACTTTTCTAATTCATGATACTTGGTTCTATAGTTATATCTATATTTTCCCCATCTGAACATCTGTATTCTTTAGGATTTCTTCAATTTTGGTTCTTCCAATTTTTTCTTTCTGAATTTCTTTATCCATTTGAATAGAATTTTTTTCATGATCTTGGTTCAATGCATCTTTTTCTTGTTCAAGTTGTTTGATCTTATCAAATGAATCATTATCTGAATCCTCTTTTATCTTTTCTATAAGATCTTGCCTTTGATTCCTGGAAAATTCAAGTTGTTAATTGAGTTTCTTGATGAAACCTTCTTCTCTTCTCAATTTTAATCTCAAATCACCATTTTTCAGCTTTAGCCTTATCAAGGTCTTCAAGTGTTGTTTCAAAGTTTTCATCAAAACTATATGAATCCATGTGGATCTTCCTTAATCTATCAACCTTTCTCTCTAAGGGCCACAATCTCTGATACCAATTGTTAGGATTAGGTAATACTAAGAGGTGGGTGAATCAGTACTATAACACTTTAAATTCAAACTTAATAACTTCCATCTTAACCATACAATAGCTGAAATGAAAATAAAATACACATAAAAAGTTAAATCATAACACCATGATTTTGTTCACAAGGAAATCCTAGCCAAGGTAAAACCCCAGTGGGGATTATAGAGAAAAATTATTCCCTAAAAGTATAGTATCCCTATTAGGATTTGAATATTATATTAGTACATTTCCTTGTTAAAGGAATAGGGAAACCTTGTTAGGGGTATACAATGAGCACGCTACTCTTACAATCATAAAAAACTATTCTATTACAATGTTTTACCAAATGTGAACTATACAAGAATATTATATGCTCAATTAGTCCCAATTATAGCTCGCATCAACTTTTATCTAATTCTGACATCATAATTTGCCTACACATTCCATCCATATCTTCGCATCTCAAAACATAGATTCATATATACTTGATCTCATAATCTGTCGACTCACAAGAACATCAGCAAACATGTCTAACACTTATCTAATTATTAAATCCATAGTTGATGATCATACTATAAGAAAATTGATGTAGGATCCAATGCAAATCAAACTTAGCACTTCTAAATTCCACATTATACTTCATACATCATCGTGACCATGCAACTTCTTTGTTTTTCTGCTATACTATCTTCTCATGACTTCAATAGGCTGTAACTCTCTGAAATGAACTCCAAATCACAAGAAACCTTAACTCAAGGTATAAAATTTCCAAAAATACCTTCCTCTCTCTCATGACTTAGTTCACCATATATAGTGCTCGCTTACAAAAACTGTGTGACTACACCTAGTAAATTGCTTCTTGGACTTAGTCATTTTTGCAAAACTGAATATCAAAACTTAGTTTAACTTCAAGCAAAAAAACACATAAGTAGTGTTTCCATAAATAAAAACCTCTGTAAAATCCAAAATGGTCTACTTTTCAACATCCACTACATCTCCATCAATGCAACGATCAAAGACAACCCAATATTTGTTTTCTTCACCTTGCGGGAAATGACTAGATTAGGGATAATCGTTGTACACTGATATGGCATTACTCAACATATATTCAATGTATGACATTATTGGATATATATGTTTTTATTCATGCCCTACGAATATATATAGTTTATTTTTTAAGTATGAAATTTATTTGTCATGTGTATTGATGTATACTAATTTATGTTTATGTGGGTGTCTTATTCTTTGTCGATTTCTTATGCCTTATATTTATGCTTGCACGTGTATCTAGGTATATTGTTACTGTATGATTCATACTTAATGATAATATGTATGTTTTATTTCATAAACCTAGACTCGTAATTTCCATTTCAACACCTTAGACAAGTTAAAATAGGTCATACAAGATAAAATACATCAAGCCTACCCAATTTTAGTCCTATTGGAGTATTTTGACCACCTTGACCTATTTATGGCATTACAAGAACCTTAAGGGATGCACCAGTATGGTGTGGTCTAGAATGTTTGAGTGAGTTACAAATCCTAACAAGATTATTCATAGTGTTTTGAATTTGTTGGGGCAGATGGTGTTATGTCAAGATGAACTGTTTGAAAGATGCACAATGTTGCTCATTTCACCTGAGGCACATTGGATGATTTGAAATCAACCAATATTGGGTTATGAATTTAAAACAATTTAAAATATCCTATAATAGAGATAGGTCATTTTAGGCCTCTGTAACATGATCTTGTAGTACCAGATATTTTTTTATACCTTTCTCAAGATTTGAGAAACGATGCTCAAAAGATAGCTGCTCAATGGTGCTTATTGCACTACAAGGGAAACTTTGGTCCAGAGTAGCCTAGAGTATTTGAGTAATTATGTGTGTGAAATTAGGTCATTCCTATCATTTATCCAGACAAATGGAGCTATTGGTGTAGATGGTTTGAGGCTAGGAGGAATGGTTTGAAAGATATGCACAATGTTGCAACTTTCAACTAAGGAACATTGCAAGTTTTGACATCGACTGAGATTGGGTTAGGAAATAAAAATGGAAGTGAATATCTAGAAATTAAGATAGGTTTTTGTGTAACCTCATGGAATGATTCCATATCACCTAAAAAAATTTTGGTACCTTGCAGGAGACCTGAGAAATGACTGCCTAAAGATCACCTATTTTGTGATGAGTACACCTTTAGGAAAACTATGTTATGGAGTGTTCAGCTACATTCTAACCACTTTGTGAGAAACAATAGGTCATTCCTAGCATTTACCTAGCCAACTAGATTTTTTGGCATAGACATTTAAACACCAAGATTAGTGGTTTGAAAGATATACAATGTTGTAACTTTCAACTGAGGAACATTGAAAGTTTTGGCATCAACCGAGATCGGGTTTCCAAATGAAAACAAAAGTGAATGTCCAAAAACTGAGATAGGTTGTTTTAAGCCCACATGAAATAGTCCTATAGAACCCAATGGTTTATTGGTACCTCACAGGAGCTTTGAGAAAGAGTCATCTAAAGATCACCAATTTTGGTGTTGAGTGCACCTTTAGGAATACATATCTCCGGAGTGGTCGACAACTTTCAAACCTTTTGGTGACAGAAAAAAATTCATTTCTAGCATTTATATGGCCAATTGGATCTATTGGCATAGATGGTTTGAGGCTAGGACAAATGGTTTGAAAGGTATGCAATGTTGCAACCTTCAACTGAGCAACATTGCATGTTTTTGCATTAACCAAGATTGGGATGGAAAATAAAAATGAAAGTGAATCTCTAGAAACTGAGATAGGGTATTTTAGGCCCCTTTGACATTGTCTCATAGCACCTAATGGTATGTTGGTACCTTGTATGAGATCCAAGAAACAACTACCTAAATTTCACAAATTTTGGTGTTGAGTGCACCTTGAGGAACACTTTGGTCTGGAGTGGTCGGCGATGTTCAAACCATTTGGTGAGAAAAAATAGGTCATTCCTAGAATTTAATCAGCTAACCAGAGCTATTCACATAGACGGTTCGAGGCTAGGATGAATGGTTTGAAAGATATGCAATGTTGCAACTTTCAAATGAGTAAGATTGTAATTTTTGGCATCAACTGAGATTAGGTTGGAAAATGATAAGAAAAGTGATTCTATAGAAACAAAGATAGGTCATTATAGGGCCTTGTGACACACTCCTATAGAACTTGAAGGTTTTTTGGTACCTCACATGACCTCTGAGAAACAACAACCTAAATATCAAGGATTTTGGTGTTGAGTGCATCTTTAGGAACACTTTGCTCTAGTGTGTTCACTGATGTTAGAGCCACTTGGTGAGTGAAAAGAGGTTGTTCCTAGAATTTACCTTTCCAAACACATCTATTTATGTAGATAGTTCAAGGCCATGACGAACGGGTTGAAAGATATGCAATGTTGCAAGTTTCAACTAAGCAACATTGAAAATTTTGGCATCAACACAGACTGGGTTGGAAAATGAAAAAGAAAGTGGAGCTATATAAACTAAGATAGTAAATTTTAGGCCCCTATGACTTTCTCTTGTAGCACCTGACTATTCATCAGCACCTCGCATGAGCTCCTAGAAAAAACTACCTAAAGATCACAGATTTGGGTGCTAAGTGCACCTTTACGAACACTTCACTCAAGAGTGGTCAGTGATGCACAAACCACTTGGTGAGATAAAAAAATTTGTTCATAGCATTTACTCAGCCAACCAAATCTATTGGCATAAATTATTTTAGGCCATGAAAAATGGTTTGAAAGATATGCAATGTTGCAACTTTCAACTGAGCAACATTGTAAGTTTTGGCATCAACCGAGATTGGGTTGCCAAATGGAAAAAAAATTTAATCTGTAGAAAAAGAGATAGATTATTTTAGGCCCCCATGACATGGTCCCGTAACACCTAATGGTTTTTTGGTAAATCACACGAGCTCTAAGAGATTACCTCCTATAGATCACCAATTTTGTTGTTGAATGCACCTTTAGGAACACTTTTCTCTGGAGTGGTCGGTGACGTTCAAACCACTTTGTGAGAAAAAAGAGGTTTTTCCTAGTGTTTTCTAGGCCAACTAGAGCTATTTGCATAGACAGTTTGAGGCCAACCAGTTTGAAAGATATGTAATGTTGCAACTTTCAACTAAGCAACATTGCAAGCTTTGGTATCAACCAAGATTGGGTTGGTAAATGAGAATTAAATTGAATATCTAGAAACTGAGATAGGTTATTTTAGGCCCCTATGAAATGGTCTTGTATAACTTGACATTTTTTTGGTACGTAGCACAACCTCTGAGAAATAGTCATCTAAAGATAACCAATTTTGGTACTAAGTGTACCTTTAGGAACACTTCACACCGGAGTGGTCGTTGATGTTTGAACCCCTTGGTGAGAGAAAAGACGTATTTCCTAAAATTTACCTAACCAACCAGTTTTATTAGCATAAATAGTTTGAGGCCAAGATGAAAGGTTTGAAATATATACAATGTGGCAAATTTCAACTAAGCAATATTCCAAGTTTTGGTATCAACCGAGATTGGGTTTCCAAATGAAAATGAAAGTGAATCTCCAAAAAATGAGATATATTATTGTAGGGCCCCATGAAATGGTGTCATAGCACCTAATAGTTTTTCAATACCTCGCACAACTTCAGAGAAATGACCACCTAAATGTTTTTATTTTGGTTTTGAGTGGACCATTAGGAACACTTCTCTCTAGAGTGGGCGGTGACATTTGAACCACTTGGTGAGAGAAAAAAATGTCATTCCTAGAGATTAAATTGGCCAACCAAATATGTTGGTGCAGACAGCTCGAGGCCATGACAAATGGTTTGAAAGGTATGCAATGTTGCAACTTTCAACTGAAAACATCACAAATTTTGGTATAAACCTAGATTGGGTTGCCAAAATGAAAATTAAAAGTGAATCTCCAGAAAATAAGATAGTTTATGGTAGGCACCTGTGACATGGTCTTGTACCACTTGATTGTTCATCGGTACCTCACATGAGCTCTAAGAAACGACTGCCTAAAGATCACAGATTTTGGTGTTGAGTTCACCTTTAGGAATACTTCTCTCTAGATTGGTCAAATACATTCAAACCACTTGGTGAGAGAAAAGAGGTTTTTCCTAGAGTTTAACCAACCAACCAAAGCTGTTGGCATAGAAGGTTTGAGGCCATGATGAATGGTTTGAAAGATATGCAATGTTACAACTTTCAACTAAGCAACATTGTAAGTTTTGGCATCAACCGAGATTGGGTTGGAAAATGAAAAAGAAATTGAATCTCTAGAAAATGAGATATACTATTGTAGACCCATGTGGCATAGTGTAGTGGCATCTAATATTTTTTTGGTACCTCACACGATCTTTGAGAAACAACTTCCTATAGATCGCCAATTTTGGTGATGAGTACACCTTTAGGAGAACTTTTCTCTAGAGTGGTCGATGATGTTTGAACCATTTGGTAAGTGAAATGAGGTCATTCATATAATTTAACCCACCAATCAGATCTGTTGAAGAAGATGGTTTGAGGCCATGATGAATGGGTTGAAAGATATGAAATGTTGCAACTTTGAACTAAGAAAAATTGCAAGTTTTGGCATCAACTGATATTGGGTTGGATAATGAAAAAGAAATGTAATCTCTAGAAAAAAAGTTAAGTTGTTGAAGGACCCCATGACACTTTCCCATAGCACTTGATGGTTCATTGGTACCATGTACGAGCTTCGAGAAACAACCACCTAAAGATCGTTAATTTCAGTTATGAGTGCACCTATAGGAACACTTCACTCCAGAGTGGTCGGTGACATTTGAACTAATTGGTGAGATAAAAGAGGTTGTTCCTAGTGTTTACCTAGCTAACAAGAGCTTTTGGCATAGACGGTTTGAGGCCATTACAAATGGTTTGAAATATATGCAATGTTGCAACATTCAACTGAGCAACATTGAAAGTTTTGGCATCAACCGAAATTGGTACCTTGTATGATCTCCGAGAAATGACCTCCTATAGATCAACAATTTTAGTGTTGAGTGCACCTTTAGGAATACTTTTCTTTGGAGTGGTCGATGACGTTTGAACCACTTGGTGAGAAAAATGAGGTGGTTCTTAGAGTTTACTCAACCAATAATTTTTTTTGGCATAGATTGTTCAAGACCATGAAGAATGGTTTGAAAGATATGCAATGTTGCAACTTTCAACTGAGCAACATTGCAAGTTTTGGCATCAACCGATATTGGGTTGCTAAGTGAAAATGAAAGCGAATCCGAAAAAAATGAGATAGGTTATTTTAGGGCCCCATGGCACGGTCTTGTAGAACCTAATGGTTCATTGGTACCTTGCACAAACTATGAGAAACAAATGCCTAAAATTGCCAATTTTGTTGCTGAGTGCACCTTCAGGAACACTTTTCTCTGGAGTGGTCGGCGACATTTGACCTACTTGGTGAGAAAAAAGAGGTCATTCCTAGTGTTTACCCAACTAATCAGATTTGTTGGTGCAAACGATTTGAGGCCATGACAAATGATTTGAAAGATATGAATGTTACAATTTTCAATTGAGAAACATTGCAAGTTTTGGCATCAATCAAGATTGGGTTGGAAAATGAAAAAAAAAAGTGAATCTCTAGAAATTGAGATATCTTATTGTAGGCCCCCATGACATCGTCCTGTAGTGTGTGATTTTTTTTTTGTACCTTGCCCGAGCTCTGAGAAACATCAGCGTAAATATTTCCAATTTTGGTTGTAAGTGCACCTTTAGGAACACCTCACTCCAGAGTGGTTGGCGATGTTCGAATCACTTGGTGAGAGAAACGAGGTCATTCCTAGTGTTTACCTGACCAAAAAAAGTTGTTGGCATAGACAATTTGAGGCTACGATGAATTTTTTGAAAGGTATGCAATGTTGCATCTTTTGACTGAGCAATATTGCAAGTTTTGGCATCAATTGAGATATGACATAAATACATGGTTTCCACGATTTTTGTGACTGTTGACCACTTCTAGTGGATTTGACTATCTTTGACCATTACAAGACCTAGTTACCTTAAAACCTAAAAAATGGCTCTCTGGCCTTACAAATTTGTTTCAATTCATCATAAAAACCTTATTTCACCAAGAAGGATACAAAATGGCCTCAAATTTTCCATATTAAATTGATTTGACCAAATTGGTCTTAGAGGCTCTACATCACTCATATTGGGAATAACAAGATAATATTTGGGAACTGAATAATTTGACCCCTTAAACCTCAAAACTAATTTTTATGGAAGGAAGAATGTTTTTTGGTAAGATCGAGATCTTCCTACTCAAAACATTATAGGGTCTAAGTAGCATGTATGTAGCCGTACAATATTTTTTTTACTACTATTTCTACAATTTGTTTCCTTAACATATTTTTTATTATTAATAATGAAAAAATTTTTTACAACTCAGCTCATCAGGAACACTTGGAGGAAAGAGCTAAGCAGAGAAAACCTTCGGTATTGCCCCAAAAAGTATAAGTGAAAATTTGACATTAAATATTATAAACTTACCATTATACATATTGGGTAATGCATGGGCAATTTAAAATCCACTCAATGCGGATTCAATGAAATTTATTCCTATACAAATATACATGTTATGTGCACATGCATTCAAATGTATTTGACATTACAACATTTTGTATCAAATTTTAGTCTAATGAGCTAGTTAGATCTGTCCTACACTTTATTATCTCAAGTATTTCCTCATGATCTGAATCACATACCTTCCAAAGAGTTCTATTGTGTGGTTATCCTCCATATCTAATCAAATGGACATTTGATGCAATGACAAGATTAGAATAATGAAGAATATTTTTGTGTATCTCCCAATCCTTGAACAACCACAACCTAGGGTTCTTCATACCATACCGTCTAAGCCATGTGTATGAGTTAAAACCACTCCTCCTATAGGGTATTCTAATCCTTCACCATATATAACCGAGTGATCCAATTTCTTTTTTTGCATCAACACAATGACATAAATAATAATATATCATTTCTTCATTGTCTTGAGGCGCAATATCAACAAAAACATGGTCTGCAATGATAGAAACATAATGATGAGATTAATTTAATGAATAGCTAGGATAAAGTATTAAATTTGAGATTATTTGTACATTGACAATTTACTTATTTGCACTAAATCAGAAAAATGGTCAAAGTCAATGGATGATTCTATTTTTGTCAGTTGCAATGTTGTTGGGGGATGATAGGAGTGAAGTGGGCTCAAAATTCATGTAGACCATTCGTCAACCCATTCCTTTGACTCACACCCATCCTAATTTTTATATGCACATGATGAACAAAATCACACCATGTGTCATGTGTGGATGATCCATGAACCTACATTAGAGATTCTAAAAGAGTGTAGCTCACTTTATCTTGTCACTGTACAATAGTCCTTGTATGGTGCAATGTTAGTTTCATCCATCAACCAAAAAAATATACAAACCGTAGAATCACCTTCATTACCTGGACCCATTGGAGCATTACACCACTCGAAAATACATCTTGCATCCAAAAATGTTTCTTTCTCTTTGTAATTGAATTCTTCACGTGCTAAGGATCTTTTTAATATATGCACCAGCACTATCATTCTCTCCCTTTCCATGACCAGCCTCTGTGAAATTCCACATATACTGAATACTAGTGTTCTTATGCATCTTTCTCAACCAATAAAACATATAAAAATTCTTGAATTGTGATGCACAATTGTCTAAGCATATGATATTCCCCTATTAGACAAATCACCATAAAATAGATGAAAGAAACCATGTACAAACTATATAGAATGCAAACGATCATCGCTGATGTAAAAATGATACTCCCTCAATATCTTCTTTTACTCCTCTGTACTTTCAAGTGAATGCATGAATTCTATATGTACAAATATAGCAACATGTTGAGAGATATAATAATTTTCTTGCACCTCATTTTGTTTTTATGGAATCTCTCTCTCTCTCTCTCTCTCTCTCTCTCTCAAGCTAATTCTTATGGTTTACATAGCTTATACGTGCTATGTAAAACCTAAATGTTTATTACACATATGCTCTTTGAAATACTTTTAAATTTACCATGCCTAAGGCTTGTATTTATTTTCCTTGGAGATCCAACCCAAACGATTGGAGGATTCAAATAGGTCTGAGACATGTGTTCTAGCAAACATACAAAAAAATTCACATTTTTCTTGTGTGCTCCCTATTGAGTTTGCATGTGGTTCAACAATGATAAAATCAAACAACTTGATATTCTAGATCTCCCTGTTAGCTATCTTATTTTGAATTTTGATTATGTTAATCTTTTCATCCCTAATTTCTTCTGTATGTATGTCCATTTTTTTCCAAAAACCAACGTGTATTATTTTGGGCTTAAATATTGGCTCATTCGTCAAATTTTGAAACAAATCACTTTTTCAGAAACTAGACTCCATTCTACAGACTTAAAAAAAAATATTTGATTTATGATTAGTTTTCAATTATTTATAGGGGACCACAAAAAAATTTCACTTTTTTAGGATATGTTCACTTCGGAAATTCATAAAAAATCATAGTTTCATAAAAAAAATAGTAGAAAAAACCGGGATAAACTAGGAGGTGTTAGCTAACTTCTCACCAAAGAGATTAATTTTTTTTTAAAGTTAACATTTTAGGGGGAGCACACCAAACGCTATGCTATTTTTTCGCAAAAATAGGACCAATTTTTGTTCTCCCCCTTTTTGAGGGCCTTAATCTCCACCATTTCTAAAATAAACTAGTAGTTTAGAATCTAGATTCTGAGTAGAAAAACTCTTGTTCTTCTTACATTTTGAAATTTTGAGTCTAAATATCCTCAATTTCTCATTAAAGTTCAGATTCTTCTGATTTCAGAAAAAAGTGGCATCTTATATCCCCTTATTGGTACCCCATCTTTGTGCACTTACCCACCAATTGTTGAATACATCTTAATATTGAGGGGGGAGGGGGTTAATTAGACTTAACTAGATATTAAAGTTTTTTTTTATCACAAACACTTATTGATTATCTTTATTCAACTGACCATCAATGCAATTTAATGCAATGATAACTCAAATAAATGAACACCACATTTTTAAGAGGAAAAACCAATGTGGGAAAACCACAGTTAGAATCACACACACGATATGAATATAAATTACAAATGCTTAGGCCACTTGTCAAGGAAATCACTGATCTTGAAAATTAATTTCAAGATAAAGTGCACTACCTTAGGGAAAGATACAAAGGACTTCTAAAACTAAGACACATGATCCTAGGATAAGTTACTTGAAGTATGTAAAATCTGTCAAAAGAGACAGTGTATCCTAGCAAGAACATGGACTTGATGAATTGAAAAGATGTAGGATCTCTTGATTGACCACTCCAAAACCTCTATCAAACTTATAAGACACTCAAACCTCTTCTCTTTCACATTTAAGTCACACTAATTTCACATTAAGTCTACACACAATTATAATCAATCTACATCCTCACTTATCTCAGCCATCCACATGCATTTATATATCAAAATAAATATAAAAAAACATAACTAGGTCAACCACAATAGAGATAAACATCATTTATATAAATTTGGCCATGAAAAACACTTAAAATTAATGTAGTCTGTCATAGGAAATAAAGGGGGGCCATATAGTGATTTTGGGTTCACATTGGTGGTTTACCCTCGTGTCATCTAATTATGCTCAATCAATGGAAAAATTCGGAAGCCCAATATAATTTTGACCTTACTAACCTTCATTTTGGCTTAGACATCCAAGACTATAGTGCCTTGCACCATAACATAGCCTTTGCAAACCCAAATTAGACCCTTTATTGTTGGAAAAGTTTAGAATGGAAAAGTGGTCCCCAAAATTGACCTTATTCAAAATATAAAACTGAATAATGTAATTTGTGTATAAATACAACTCCCTCCCTCATTTAAAACATCTCTCAATATCCTAATCTCTCTCTCTAAGAAATCATTCTCCTATAACTCCAATTGAACATTTAAATCAAGCATATTCAAGGTGATTGGATAGAGATCTAAAGTCAAGAATTCAGACAATCAAGTTCAACAATCATGATCAAGTTTATGTATTTTATCAATAAATGAGGGTATTTATTTACTCCTATTAAGTAGCATCAAGCTTTGTTAAAGTTTCATGACAGGAATTTCATACAGAAGGGATCATATGTTAATTCACAAATTTATTTAAGTTTTTTAGGATCTTTCCTACTAGTGGCAATCTTTCTTTCATTTATCATTGTTGTAAGTTAACTCCTACTTGGGTTTGATTTAAAAAAGCCCCTGTAAAACACATATTTTTCCCTCTTTTTTGTATGCATGTCAAACACATTTTATTGTTGAATGTTGTAGACTTGTAGAGAGAAGACCAAAACACTCAGTTCCCTATTTTGAATAGGAAAAGCTCATTGATTACGTGAATCAACACACTCAACTGACACTTTTTGACTACATTTCATAGGGATTAATCTATAAATCATCTTGATATGGAATCTATTGTTTTAGTTAATGGAACCACCTTCATGTCTAGGATGTCCAACGCACTTGACTAGTATTTTTAGATTCAAATTCAATGACAAGTTCCTTTTTGTATCTCATATATCTCATTTCTACATTTATACTTTTGTGTTATCTCTTAGACCTAAGATAAGATTATTGAGAGCGGGGGTGAATCAGTAATCTACCATATCAACCAACTTTACAACCACTTAAAATTTAATCACCATTCACAAGAATAACCTTCATAGGATTAAATGAAAACTTAAGCATCCAAGAGCATCCATAAATTGGACTCACATATTTATCTCATGAAAATCTAAATAGGGAAAAAACAATAATGGGGATTAGTACCCACTAAAATAATGTATTGTTGTGAATTATTCCCTTCAAGGAACTTAAGCATGTTAGGAGTTTACAATAAAACTATTAAGTGCTACACGGTTAAGGGATTTACCTCAAGTCTCTTAGAAGCTTTACCCTATTAAGAGTAGCCTTGTTAGAGGACTTAAAAATAAAATCTAATGTGTAACCTTGTTAGAGGTTTTAAAATAAAGATCTAATAGGATCTACCCTATTAGGGGATTTCAAATGTTGTAAATATTAGGGAACAACAACAACAACAACAATAATCTGCAAATTAATAATATTTCTAACCCTTCATGGTCAATTAGCAATATAGTTTATAATGCAAAATCTATAATTAAGACTATGAACAAATATATTATAACACATGTGTACTGTGAAGGTAATGAAAGTGCTGACTGGGTGGCTAATTACGCGTGTAAAAATAATCATATCTTTACATGGTTGAATGAAATCAGTTTGTCATACGATATCAAATCCCTTATGCACAAGGAGATGATCTACGAAATTCAGAGAACTAAAAAACAATTAATTAAATGACTATTGCTAATACGAATTTTGTAAGGTGTAATTATGATGTGTTCATCCTCTTCAATGCTACTTGTTTTCGACATGCTATTTCACACAGATTATGGGTGTTTTCAAAAGTTGAAGATCACATTATTAGAAAGGAGAAATTCTGTGAAACAAAGCACAGAAAAAATCAGAAAGACAAGGTTAATAGAAACAAAATGGGTGGAAGAAAGAAAATACATGAGCCATCAAACTATAGTGAATGGAAGCAAAATGCAGAAGTCTGGGATATTCTGCAGAAGGGGAATTTTGCAACTTACATGGAGAAGTTACGCGGGTGTAACCCTGCTATTACCGGTTTTTTCATGCAAAATTGGAAGAGAGGGAAGATTTACTTCAATAATAAATAGATTATAATCAATGAGGAACTAATCACAGCTCGCAACATGCTTACCTATGGAAGAGATAAAGTTCTACCATGATAGTAGCTACTCTGACAAAGCTTATGAGAGATTCCCAGAGAATGATGAAGAGGCAGACAAACTGGCCAAGAAGGTAGGGGTTTTTTTCAGTCCTACTAATATCAGTTGTCCTTGGTGTTTTGTTTTATATTCTTCTATCAGTTATGTTACCCCTGATGGGAGAATTTAGAGAGGCTATGGGCATCATTTTGTTATCTTGAACCACTTTAGGCATAATGAGGATATGAATATTCCTTTTTATCTCATGAGTTCATTGAATGTTACGATGAGAGATTTCTAGAGTGACCCTTTTGGGGATCATGCTTCTCATCAGGGTCTGATGGTTTTGATATATGATGTGCTAAAAATGAGGAAAATTGAGAAAACTGTGTTTAAGGGCAAGATTCTTAATGATGTGGAAACCAAAGATGAAGAATCGGGAGAAAAATTTGAAGATGAAACTAAGGACAAGATGAACACTATTAGTAGTAGAGGGGTTGACAATATGAAGGGTAGCTCTTCAAAGAGGATTCCAAAGAAAAAATTGGAGTATGTCAAGATGGATTCTAATTTGGAAGGTTTCAGAACTAACAAAGAAGACAACAAACCTAAGAAGAACAAGAAAAGGAAAGCTTGGTTCAAGAAAAAATCCCCTATCACCAAGAGGAAAAAGAAGAATAAGGGTATCCTAATTTCCTCAAATGACAAGGAATCGGTTTATGAGAGCCTAGAGAACAAGGAGAAGCAGGGTAAGGATATGGAGAATGAAGATAACACTCAGAGTAGAATTGAGGAAAAAGATGAGAGTAATCAGGGGAAGGACAAAGTTGCAACTTCAGTGAAAAAAAGTATAGCTTTAACATTGGAACGGAACATAAGGATAGCATTCTTTCCTTTGGCAGGTTTATGGAAAACATAGCTCAAGATACTATGAACATGAAGGTTGAGATTCAGGAGCAAGGGAAGATTGTGAATATGGTTAAAGTCGCGACCTTTGGCAAAGAATCAGTGGCAACCAATCTAAAGAATTGGACCGAAGCTATCAACAAAGGGGAAGCTTTCGGAGAGTTGGGGGCTAAAGTGCTAATTATGGAGGAAAAGATCATCAATATGAGAAAAGATGATGAGAACAACAACAATGAGGCCTGCATTTCTACTCTAGAAGGGAAAGTGGAGAAAATGGAATTGATGCTCAAAAAGATAAGTGAACAAAGCTTCAATATCCTGAAAGTCTCTGTTGAGAAATGCAAGAGATTAATGGATAGGATTGAGGTAAATAGGGGGGAGGAGAACAAGGAACCCAAAGAGGGCGTGGGCTCTAGCATCCATACTCAGGCCGGTATTAAGAAGAAAGACACATAACTTAAAGACCTTAGGATCTCTATGGGAAACATGGAGCTCCTCATTGAGCAGGCCAAAGAACAGATGGATTCTTAGTTGTTGTCTTTTGTGTTCTCCCTGTTTGCTATCTATTTTTCTTTGCGTTGTATTTTTTCTATTTTTTGTATTCTGTGGCCTCGGGCCCTAGCCTTTCCCTTATTTCATCTTTTGGTTGTTGACAGATCAGCTATTCCTATCTTCTGATCTTTTGTACAAGGTTTTAGAACCTTTCAAATCCTTATTTTACTTAATTAGAACAATGATCTACAAATTAGCAATACCTCTGCTTGATCAGATCCACTGAGCACATAATCCTCTTCCCCAACTTGATTGCAACATACACCTTACACCGCACTTGAACAATACACATGATCAACACAATTTGCATTTAAATTCAACCATTATATAATGAATTATTAAGTCCACAACCTTGATCCATTCCTAAAATCAAATTATAAAGCATCCCAATCAAATCCAACGAGCCAAACAACAAAATTAAATACACAAAACATATTTCCAAGACCAAGCCGGTCTATACAATGATTTACATATGAAATTGAGACAAAGAGTCAACACATGTTGACTATAATTAAAATTCCTCAAGAATCTTCTCCACACGATAACATTGATCTATGTGATACAAGATCATCACCTCCAAACACAAATACACATCATCAAAACATATATCATTCATCATTAATCGTCATCGCATTAATACTGATCACCGATATAGGATCTTCCATTGGTAGCTTAAGAACATAAAAACTTAACCTATTGAATAACATTGATTCTATTCACAGATCACTTAACTTTCTTACCAATCACTCAAAGTAGTTTCAATTTCAACGGTATCATCTAAACATTGTTGATCACCATATCCTATGACCGCATCACAAGATACACCATAGGTTTGACAAGATAGTCAAATCATTTATCACTTGTCATCAATTGTTCTAGCATTTTCACTATTATAATTCATTGGATTACAACTCTCTCCTAAACTTATTTCAATAGTAGCGATCATGCATTTGACATACAAAGACATAACTAGGTCTCGCTTAAAGATAGAAATAATTGAAACTCACTGAAACTCATCATTCATTATAAATAGGTTTGACACCATACTAGGAACACAAAGTCATTAGTTGACATTAGTGAGAGTATAATATCTGATCATCTTGTAATAAAATCACCATGTCTTCATCAAAACACACTTACCATCACTTCATTAGATATGCCAACAATCTCTCCCTTTGGAATTGATGGAAACACTCTCTTCATCAATAGAATATATGCAACATCTGTAACATGAAACATGAAGAAGAATGTTTCCACTTTTGTCTTTCACCTATTCTGAAATTACTCTCCCTTTCACTAGACTTTATACATACATATTCACATCTTCTCCTCCTTATTTTGAACTTCTCCTCCTTAACATACATCTTCTCTCCCTTTAAAAATAATTCCAAAGGTGCTAAATACACTTGATATCACCTCTACAATACCTAGCTAACTAGATAATATTACTTAATAGACTTCTCCCCCTAAGGAGTATCCTCACAACATTAATCCACACATAAGAATGTTCAATAACTATAACGGGACTAATACAACTGGATCTTGTCCTAATTTAGAAAAGATAGGGGAATGACCACTAACCTACCTCTTAGGTACTCAAAAGTATTCTTAGGTAATGTCTTCGTAAATATATCAACAACTTGCTCCTTAGTTTGCACATACTCCAATATTAGATTATTTTCATGCACATGTTCTCTAAGAAAATGATATTTGATAGCTATGTGCTTAGTTTTAGAGTGCATCAAGGGGTTCTTATAAATTTTTATAGAACTTGTATTGTCACAATAGATAACCACCAGTTCAGTTACCTTCTCCTATATTCCTTTCAGAATCTATTTAACCCACACTATCTAAGTACAATTAATTGCAACAACATAGTCAGCTTCACCTGTTGACTGTGATATACAATTATGCTTCTTACTTGTCTAGGATACAAGTCTCTCTCCAAGAAAGAATGCACCACCACTTGGGCTCTTTTGATCATCAACATTTCCTTCCACATCAACATCAATAAATAAATTCAAAGAAAAATCACCTTTATGACCATACAAGAGACCATAATCTTCAGTCCCCTTAAGATATTTGAAGATTCTCTTCACTGCAAACATATGAGATTCCTTAGGATTAGAAGAAAATCTAGCTACTTATCAAATTGTTTTTGTTATATCCAATCTACTATGTACAACATACTGTATCTTACTGATCATCGACATGTAAAGTGTCTCATCCACTTCTTTAGAATCAACTTTATTTGACAATTTGAAACCAGTTACAATAGGGGTACCAAATGGCTTTGAGTCCTCTAGTCAAAAAATGTTTAGCATTTCTCTTATATACTTGGACTTACTTTTGAAGATGCCATCTTTAATCTATTTAACTTGCAATTAAATGAATAATTTGATCTCACCTATAATAAACATCTCTAATTATTTCATCATCTCATCTTCAAATGTTCTTCTAAACTCTTCATTTCCATAAAAAAATGATATCATCTACAAATATATATGCAATTAGAAATCTGTCATCTTTTTTTCCCTTGAAATACACATTGTTGTTGTCACTTGTTCTAAAAAAACCAATTTGAATTAGATATGAGTGCAACCTCTCATACCATGCTCTAGGTGCTTATTTCAATCCATACAAGGCTTTCTGTAATCCGCACACCATATTTTTACCTTCTAAATTAGAAAATCCTTTAGGTTGTTCAATGTATACCTCTTCTTCCAAAATACCATTAAGAAAATTTGACTTGACATCCATTTGATATACCTTGAATCCTTTGTAAGTAGCATAAGCATGTAATAACCTTACACTTTATAGTCTGGGCACAGGTGACAATGTTTCACCATAGTTCATTCGTTCATCTTGAGCATATCCTTTGCACAACAAACTTTCCTTGTTTCTTACTACGTCACCAGACTCATCCATCTTGTTCCTAAAAATCCATTTCATACTAATCACATTATTTTCCACTAGTCTGGGCACTAATGTCCAGGGTTTGTTCCTCTCAATATATTCTAATTCTTCTTCCATAGATTTCACCCAATCTTCCTCTTTCGATGCTTCTTTCACTATTTTTGGCTCAAATTTAGATAACAAGCATGTACCTTCTCTTTCATTTCTTCTAGTTAACACATATGCATTTCTGTCTCCAATAATTTGATCAAGTGAGTGATTCAACTTAGCATAGTTGGGTATGTGCACCAAGTTGTGAACCAAAAAAGTGGACACATCTTAAAAAAAAAAATCAAATTTCATATAACATGATCAGGTTATTGAAAATTCAAAATCGTTCTAGGCTTGGTAACCAAGCTTGGAAAATATTATAAAAAAACCCAATCTATCTAAGAACCCGATCAGGTTTTTAAATTTCAAATAACCTAATCAGGTTCTAAAAATAAAAAAATTACTTCAAAGCCTGATCGGGTCTTGAAGAAGTAAAAATTATGCATTTATTCTCCATAACCCGATCAAGTTATGAAGAAACTAAAATAGACTTTTCTCTGGAAGCCATAACTTCCACATACGGAGTGCGATTGACTCCAATCAAAAAGTGTAGGAAAGATCTTGAGATGATATAACTCATGATTAACCTACAATCATCTTTATTCATCAACATTTTTTCTGCCATCCATTTGAATCAAGTAAGCTATAAATAGGTACTCATTATTGTCCATACATGCAACGTATAGGAAAATCAGTATGCTCTCTCTCTCTCTCTCTCTCTCTCTCTCTCTCTCTCTCTCTCTCTCTCTCTCTCTCTCTCTCTCTCTCTCTCTCTCCTTATCATATTATCATATTATCAAAGAGAGAGCATACTGATTTTCCTATACATTGCATGTATGGGAAATAATGAATACCTATTTTATACCTTACCTGCTTCAAATGGATAGCAGAAAAAATGTTGATTCCTAAAGATGATTGTAGGTTAATAATTTGTTAGATTGTCTTGAGATATTTCCTACAATTTGTGAATGGAGTCAATCAAACTCCGTATGTGGAAGTTATGGCTTCCAAAGAAAAGCCTATTTTAGTTTCTTCAAAACGCGATCGGGTTATGGAGAATAAAATGGATAAGTTTTACTTCTTCAAAACCTGGTCGGGTTTTGAAGTTCTTTTTTCTTTTCAGAACCCGATTGGGTTATTTGAAATTTAGAAACCTGATTGAGCTATTTTAAATTTAGAAACCCGGTCGGGTTATGGCTTGGGAAGAGCTTTGGAAAACAACCCAAAGGCTTGAAGGCTCATTTTCCCTCCATTTTTGTTCTTTTAGATGTTTTTTCATCTTGTAAGATGAATTCTAGACTTTATCTTCATCAGGTTTGCAATTTGTCAATAGGGTAGCTCTATAATTTTCACTATAATCTCATACATCTTCATAGCTTTCTAACCATATAATTTTTTCTATTTTTGGAACACATTAGCATACTAAACTTTAATTTTCTTTACCATTGTCTTGATTATCCTCACAAACATATGTCTACCATTTTTTTAATAACTTTTGATATACTTAATCAAATTACAAATAAATTACATATTATTTTTCTACACTTGATTCTATACACTTAAAAAAAAAGGTTTTCATTTTTTATTATTTTGATGCAAGTTATGCCCAATGCACGAATAGGTACTAAATTTTCAGGATGCAATCACTTCAAAAAATCATAGAAACAAAAATATTCATCAAAAAATTACAAAAAAATCCACAAATTCTAGATCTCACTCTTACCTATCATCCTACAAAATGGATTTTAAAAATACTATATATATAACTATATCATTTGTACCACACACGGAAACAACTATGTTATGTTTTTTCAAAAAAATCAGGAACATATTTTTGTGTGCACAAGGTTTGATCCTCTTAATCTTATCGGTTTGTGAAAAAAAAATAGTATTTTAAAACTATATTCAGAGTAGTAGAATTTTTATTTTTTACACTTCTTCTTATTTTGAGTGCATGACCCTCAAACGCCTGTTCCAAGTTCAGGTTTACCCAATTTGAGAAAAAATGTGTCCACTTATACCCCCGTTTTTGGTCCACAAATTGGTGCACACACCCACTTAGGCAATACCAGATCAGTTCTAGGATTTCCTTCAACTATTTCTACTTGTTCCTTTTCATTTACCTATCTATCCATCAGTTATTCTGTAGTGTCTTGATCCGCCGATTGCACATAGACAAACCCATGCTAATCTTCAGGTTCTGGCTTGCTGGATTCATCATTCTTTTTAGAAAATTCATTTATTCTCAAACTAGCACTTTCCACTATCTTATTTGTGCTTTTATTCAAACACTTGTAAGCTTTACTCTTAAAGGAATATCCTAAGGATATCCATTCATCACTTCTTGGATCAAAATTTCAATGATTTTTGTCTCTTTTAGTGTAGCATCTACTTCCAAATATTTTAAAATAATTAACACATGGTGTTCTACGATACCATAGATCATAGGGATTTTTTTTGTACCTTATTTTAGCTGAACTCTGTTCAAAGTGTAAACTATAGTGCTGGCCGCTTCTCTCTAATAGGTCTGAGAATCATCTTTCTAAATCATTAATGTCCTTGCACAATCAATGATTGATATGTTTCTTCTTTCAGCAATATCATTTTGCTGATGTGTTCTAGAAAAAGACACCTATCTCTGAATTCCCTGGTCTTCACAATAAGCAGTAAACTCATGTGAAGTAAACTCACCTCCTCTTTTAGATCTCAGACATTTCAAAGTCTTACCTATCTCCTTCTCCACTCCATCTTTATAGATCTTAAACAAGTGAAAAGATTCAGATTTTTACTTTAAGAAAATAACCCACATCTTTCTAGAATAATCATTAAACAAATATCACGAAGTATTTATCACAATAGTAACTCCTAGTTCTCATAGGACCACACAGATCAGTATGAACCAAATCTAAGATATTTTCAGAGGAATACTTTTTACTGAAGACACTAGAACTAGTTAAATTTCCAAGATAAAATTCCTTGCACATTACATTGTTTGGTTTGACTAGGATGGGCAATCCTCTCACTAACTTCATCTTAATTACATTGATCAAATTATCAAAATTTACATGACAAAATCTTTTATGCCACAACCAACAATATTCAAACTTAGCTAGAAGAAAACTCTTAATAGTAGAATTCAGATGGAACAATTTATCTCTTGTTTGTTCATGAGTAGCAATCAATTCTCCTAATTTCCTAATAATTCTGCACATACCTCCATTGAACTCTAATATGAAACCTTTATTATTTAACTTTGAAACACTTACCAAATTGTATCTTAAATCACCAACCCTGTAAAAACCATAACAAATAGTATTATCATTCAAAGAAATGGATCCTTTACCTTCGAGCAAACAAGGAGCATCGTTTCTAAACCTTACCGAGCCTCCATCACATTCCTCCAACTTAATGAACTTATTTTTATCACTGATCATGTGATGATTGCATCCACTATCAATAATCCAATTGCCACTATGATTAAAGTTAGAAACTAAAGATATCTCATCTTCTTCTAAAGGATCTTTCTTTACTGCACCAAACACAATTTCTTCTTTATCTCTTCCATCAGATTCCTCATCGGTAACACCTTCTTCAGCTAAGAAACAAAATTTCTTGTTCCTATCCTTAAATTTCATGGTTTCTCCTTCCTATCACTATCAGGACATCTAGATACAATATGACCAATTTTTTACAAGAAAATCACTTCAAAGGCAACTTACCCTTGTATTTACCTTTTGCTCTAGGTAGCCTTCTAGCAATCAAGGCTTCTAGATCCTCCTGATCTATTTCTTCAGAGGAGATAGATTCATAATCATTAGAGTGACATTTTGAAGAGTTTCTATACATCTCCTTTCCTTTCCTAGATGGTACAAGAGTCAATGATGAATGGAAATAAGCTTCAACTTTAGGCATTATATTATCATTACTACTTAATGCAAACACAATTAATTTACCTATTAATGCATTCAAAGTAATAGTAAAAGTTCTTGAAGATTTGAGCTCTTGAATAGTTGAAAACCTAATGGTATACTGAGGTAATAAATTTCTTAACATTTTTCTTACCACATCCTCTATAATAAGATTACCACCAGTACTTTGGATAGTAGCAAAAACTTCTTTAATTCTCTGACTATATAGATCAATGTTCTCATTGTCTTGCTTTCTCATCTCATCATACTTTCCCCTTAAGCACCCAACCTTTTCTTTCTACACATGTAGATCTCAACCAAAGATAGTTTTTAACTTCTACCACATTTCATAAGAAGTAACTAAGTCTTTAATATCAACATACCGTGCATCTGAAAGAGTACTTTCAATAGCTTCCATAGTAGAAATATGTTCATGCTTAACCTTGAATTGATATGGAGTTAGGGTTCCTCAAGGGACAGTATACCTATTTAACACATGATCCTAATATTGATCACCCAAGCCCTTAAGATAGATCTTCATCCGACCGTATCATATGGAGTAGTTCTCTCTTCTGAATTTAGGACCTTCCTTTCACATTATCTTGAATCTTTACCTCAAGATGTTAAGCTTCACCACAATAGATACAAATTTTTAGACCTGAGATAAGATTACTGAGATGGGGGGTGAATAATTAATCTACCAAATCAACCAACTTTACAACCACTTAAACTTTAATCACTATTCACAAGAATAACCTTAATAGCAGTAAATGAAAATGTAAGCATCCAAGGTCATTCACAAATTTGACACATAGATTTATCTTGTGGAAACCCAAATAGGGATAAAACCATTTTGGGGATTAGTACCCATTAAAATAATGTACTCTTCTAAAGTACACCCTATGAGGAGCTTAACTCTATTAGGAGCTAGCACTATTAAGAGCTACTTGGTTAAGGGATTTACCTTAGGTCTATTAGAACATTTACCCTATTAAGAGTAGCCTTGTTAGAGGACTTATAAACACAAGTTAATGTGTCACCTTGTTTGAGGATTTACAATAAAGATCTATTAGAGGATTTCAATTGCTCTAACTATTAGGGAACAAAAACAACAATGATCTACACATTAGCACTACCTCTGCTTGATCGGATCCACTAAAGCACAAAAATTCTTATGATCATACTTAACTCTTCCATGGCTTTATTGCAACATGAACCTTACATCATATTTGCACAATAAACATGATCAACACACTTTTCATTAAACATCAATCATTATATAATGAGCTATTAAGTCCACCACCTTGATCAAACCCTAAAATGTAATTACAAGCATCCCGCTCAAATCCAACAAGACAAAAAACAAAATTAAATAGACAAAAATATTCCCAAGACCGCGTCAGCCTATACAATGATTTACATATGAAATTGAGCCAAAGAGTCAAACACATGTTGACTATATTTAAACTTCCTCAAGAATCTTCTCCACACAATAACATCGATCAATGTGATACCAGATCATCACCACAAATCATGAATACACATCATCATAACATAAATAGTTCATCGCTAATCACCGCCGCATCAATATTGATCACTGATATAGGATCTGCCATTGGTATCTTTAGAACATAAACACTTAACCTATTGAATAACATTGTTTATGTTCATTGATTACTTAACCTTCTTACTGATCACTCAAAGTAGTTGCAATTTCAACTGTATCATCTAAATACTCTTGATCACCATATCCTATTACCGCATCACAAGATACACTATAGATTTTAGAAGACATTCAAATCATCTATCACTTGTCATCAATTGTTCTAGCATTTGTACTCTTATACTTTAGTCAATTACAGCTCTATCCTAAACTTACTTCACTAGTAGTGATTATGCATTTTGTATCCATATACATAACTAGGTCTCACCTAAAGATAGCAACCACTGAAACACACTAAACTCATCATTCATTATAAATATGCTTGACAACATACTAGGAACACAAAGTCAGTAGTTGACATGAATGGAAATATAATATCTAATCATCATGTAATCAAATCACCACATCTTCATCAAAACACACTTACCATCACTACATCAGATATGCCAATATTATATTTTTAACATTTTTGGCCTAATCATGTTAAATCATTTCAATTATATACATAATTTTACCCAATTCTTGCATCTTTAATTCAATCGTATCATATCATATTTAATTAACACTCAAAAGAGAGTAAGCAATCATAGTGCTCAACTTTTCTGGAGGACTGAAGTTGAGTCTAGTTGATTATTTCCCAATGAAATGAAGTTTTTAAATGGTGAATGAATCCCTAGTTTGTATTTCTAGCCTAGATCCCATTTCCACAACCTCTCAATAATTAAAATGAATATCATGTTAACTTCTCATAATTGTTGTCAAACTTGATCTTAAATTAACATAAATTTTAGAATTAATTTGATGAAAAATGCGTAATTGAACCAATAGTAATTATAATTTATTATACATTAAATTTGTAACTATTTATAAAAATATATAATTTAAGGGTATAAAAACCCTTGTAGCAATAATATGTCACTAGTTTGTAAACAAATCCTATAATATTCTATATAGAATGAAGACATGAGGAAAATTAGGAGTGACACACTAAAAAATAGAGATGAAAAAGTACATATCATATATGAGATTAAAATTTAAAATAAACGACCTTTAACAATCCCATGTATTTTTATAAAGCTTGATCTATACCTCATTAGTTTATAACTTGCATAGTGATGATGCACATAATGCAATCTACTTATTTTAGCAACAAGAAATAGACGCACATACATTTAACGGATATAAATATGTATTAGAGTAGTGAATATTTTACAAATATGCGATAGAAATAGATGATCTCCAATATTTAGTGTATTAATTAAGTGACAATATGTAATCATGATACACTTTGTAGTGATTGAAAATAAAAATATATTTAAGGGTAGATAGATGAAAATATATTATCTTATAATGTACAACTATAATATGCTATTCTAGGGTTCACAACTTGGTTTGTTGGTTAAGTGGTGGTGTTGTTGTTGTGCCCACCAAGGTTCAAACTTTCATTAGTCCATTGTGATTGCAAGCTTGTGTCTTCAATGATCTAATGTGTTCATGAGTTTGAGGCTTAGCTCTATTAAATGGGGATGACGTCCTCCATTTGTGACTCACCCTCCTCATTGGAAAAAAAACATCTTTCTCGGGTGGTCTGAAACCCTCACAGACCTAGGGTTTGGTGAAATCATGAATTTTAACCTATCATCCTCCAGCCAAATTCCTTAAAGCTGTAGGGTTTGATAGGTCTTCTGATGTCTTGTAAAATTATTCTACTCTCAGGAGGTTCCAAGAATGTGGTGTTTTTTTGCAAGCAGCCCTAGGCCTAATGTCTCAACGTGACATGCAGGAAGATGAATGATCAGAGTTTGAAATTTGATTAAAAGGATCAGAGAAGGGGTTTGAATGTTGAAGAGACAATGTTTGGAGTATTTGAGTGCAGATTGTGGTCATGGTAGACTTGTTTTGATCATAGGAATCAAGGACTTATAAATAGATTTGTGGAAGAGGCCTAATCAGCCCTATTTGCCCTTTGGAAGCAATATTGGTTGGGTAGTCAACAAATTGGTTGGGAACCCAAGTCTGACGGATTGTTTAGAACTCCAAAAAGGGTACCTAGAAAGCCACTTATTTTTCTTAGATCATCTAGGATTACCTAATTACGAGATTAGGAGGCCTAATTTGCAATTACGCATATTCAAGGGCACATGTATCAACATTAATTGAAATATGGATTTGGGTCTTATAATCATGTTTCTTCTGAGTTGTATGGTTGCCAAAACATCACTCCATGGGTCAGTATGTTGCTATGGTCTAGTGGGCCATTGAAACCCCTAAATACTTGTGTAGCCCACTAAAACATTCAAGGGTGCAAAAGTCTAAGTGACTTGTGTTGATAATTTGTCTAAAGGAGGGGGACATATAGGAGCATTAGAGTCTATAATAGGGCCCCTATGAAGTATTGAGGCACTTGGTTGGAGTTAGCAAGGTCTTTGATACATTTGTCAACAAGGGTTGTAGACCCATTTATTGCCTCCTCATCACCTTACAAGTTCGTAGCTTTGGGTCAAAAGCATTTCACGTGGGAGTGAAGAGTGTGTTGTGTCATTGTCACCGGCGATGTTAATAAGTTTACTAGGCACTTAGATAAAAATAAAATAAAAAAATAAAAGGAATATGTTATTCTACACTATCCAAATATTTTGCTTTTATATTTAATATTTTATATTTAGTTGCTTGTATTTAAAATTTCATTTTATCGAAATACTATGTAAATAGTAAGCTAGATTACCATTTTTAGTATTTTAGCTTAAAAAACAAGTAACCATCACTATAACATTTTTTTAGTTCGCATCAAATTAACACAACCATTATATGTTGAAAAAAATTACTTTAAAAATGAATTTAAGTCAAACACTATAAAATTAAAGAAATGGCAACACAACAAATTTATAAGCTATTTGCTCAAATTAAGTTTTAACTTTTAATTAGAAATATCTAATCATATCATAATACTATTGAAAAACAATGATTAATTAAAACTTCAATAAAATCATTTGTTTAAAATACCATAATATAAATTTAAATTTAATAGATAATAAATTGAATTTCTAAACACCTCTCCACAAACTATATACTAATTGAGCCTAAATTTAGTATCATAATTTTTTATTTTATTTTTAAAATAGAACCCAAAATCTAACCCAGCTACTTATAAAAATGTTCCGTAGATTCCAAATTTCAATTCAATAAAAAATAATAATTTATTCATATAAAAATTAGACATCAATAAGAAGCAAAGTCATTATCTAATTAGGAGACAAAAATGCAATCAATCTATAGAATTACGTATTTTCATGATATTCTTCTTCAAAGCTATTTTAAGCGTGAATGAGAGAAGTCCAAGAATGAGATTGCATTACATATGAGCTCTAAATGAGAGTCATATCATTAATCTTTATCCAACAAGAAAAGGAAAAAATAAAAAAAAAATCCTTTTTTAATTTAAACACCTATTTACATCGCATATTATAATCTATTTAATATGTTTAAAAAAAAATGTAATGCGAAAGAATTTGTCTTTGCACATCTTATAAGCATTCTTTCTATTCTCGTTTTGTTTGTAGTGATAGGAATCTAAGATGACCTATTCACCATATTCTTCTGTCTATTCAGCATCCGTTAGTATAGGGCAACCATATCTTAGCTTTTGTTAATGACGGAGAAAGATAGAATAACTGCAATTATGGAGAGATGTACTACTAATTAAAAATTCAATGATGGAGATGGGATGTAGTATGGACAATTTTGATTTCGATGCACAAGATCAAATTTGTATATTTAGTTTGTTCTTGTTGTAGTTATATTATAATAAGCGTAATTTTGTCAAATAAATATATTATATATATTTTTATAATATAAGATATTAGTGATGTTCATCTAAATAGTATTATATAGATTTATTTATTTATTTAAATTTGAATATTATTGTCATAAAAGCTTAACAGTAAATTGTCTTTAGTAATCAAATTGAATTTAAGAATATTTATTTAAGAGATTATTTAAAGTGTAAATTATCTAATACTTTTAGTATATTTTCACGTCCTTTAATACACATTCACCATTTTAAAACATCTAAGAAATCCATCATTTTTTGTTGCACATACATACTTCCATAGCTACAACTTGCTATATGTAGACCTAAAACCGTACACTAAAAAACTCTTTCACTCAATTTTGATGGAATAGACTTATAGGTCTAACTACGACAAGCCCCTAAATGTGGCATTATCACCGTCTTTTCTCTTTTTACAGTAACAAGTAGCATAGGAAGAACAAAGGTAGATAACTTAGGTATAATAGTTTACTTTGCTGATTAAAGAGGATGTAGTCTTAGCAATATAGAAGAAGAACACATCATATAAAACACTAGTCCGTGAAGAGGTCAACAACGTGTGTGATTTTATCCCTAACATACATTTGATGAATAAATAATCATGCATTAATCTAACGCACCTCTTCCTCTTTTTCTTCTTAAAGGCTATCAAATAACTAAAATCGATGCACCTAATCTATAAATTCTCTCTTCCTTCATATCTTTCTAGTTCATTGTCAATTGTCTTGTCGATTGACTCAATAAATTCTAAAATAGTGAAATGTTGTTTATTTTATATGAAGGAAAAGTTCACTAAATTGGGGTAAAAGAGTGGCCAAGTGATAAGAGAATTTAAAAACAACATGATTGTGTTATATTAAATGTGTACATATTATGGCTTGATAAACATGAATGTATAATGTATGCACATGTTATAAAAGAAATGTGCATGATTTAGCATGCTCTCTTGTTTTCTCTAAAAATTAAAAATGCCACATATAATCCAAAGACCCCTAAAAATGCTATTTTGAGCAAGGCTTATGTTGCATAGAATGAAACATGTGATGATGTTCTCAATCTCAACGATCTAATATGTTTCAACATGGTGTATCCTCTAATGTGGTGTCATAGTAGAGGTAAGCGGTCATCATTTTTATTGTTTTAGATCAAATCTTATTTCAATTTTTATAAATTTAATATTTTAGATTATATTTCTCTTTTATTTTTTATTAGCTCCCCTAAACCCTAACCTAGAACCAAACATAGGTGAGGAAATGCACAAAGAGAACTATCGATCGCTTGAATCTCCTCCAACACATTCAACAAACACCAAAGAAAGGTGAGAATTTTTATTGAGGAATTAAAAAAATTAAAAATTAAAATCATATAATCAGTTTAAACATTAAAGAGATTGATATCAAACCCTCATCTTGCATCCTTTGATTCATCATTAGAAGAAATTATGAAGTAGGTCGACTTAATGATGAATCAAATCTATCAATGAAAATTGATAAAAGATGGACTTTGCAATTTATATATTAAAAATTTACCATATGGTGAAATGAAAGAATAAGGTATATTAAAATTAAAAAATGTACTCTTTTAATTAATGCAAAAATAATATAATTTTTTTTTGTGAAATTGAAGCTATTCCACATATATATTGGTGCAATCATAGGATAATATAAAAAAATATTTATGGGATAAGTGATTGTTGGTGTTTGAATAATCACCTTGCACCAACCATGATGTGCCTTAATACTTTTTTGAAAAAAAATTGTTAGTTTTTCTTTCATGAAATCTATAACTATTTTGATATGAGAGAAATTCAAGGTAGAGGCATAAGATCTATCCAAACTAAAGAGGGAGATTGTTTGAAAATGAATATTTCTAGCTCAAGAACATATTTATAATGTGATGGTGTCTTATTTTATTAAGGAGATTATGGATGTATATTTCCCATGAATTTACTAAACTCGCAAAATCCTAACATAGTATAATACAAATATCTTAATCTCATGGCATAGTAGATGATAGTGCATTGAAACTATCTATTTCAATTGATGTGATCTCCCACATGTTCTTTATTTGATATTAGTTATGATCTAGAAGAGATTGTGATTCGTAGGTTGGAGAGGGTATCACCTCACATGACTTTCGTCACTATCATTGTACATGTATTGGAAGATTACTTGATGATTAAGTAGTACAAGGTGATGAATCACACAATATAATGATAAAATGGTATGCAATTTATTTAGGGTTTAATAAATAAATTTTTATACTTCTGCATTTCATACATATAGGAGTGCAAGGGTTCCAAGATGAAAGAAAAAACCATTTTGTTCCTAAGAATATCACAAAAAAGTACCCAAGTTGACAAAACAAAATTACAATATTTGCGACAAACTATGACAGTTCTTAGCTAGTACAAAAAGAAAAGACAATTTTTTGAAAATATGTACCCTAAAAGTCTAAATGTAAATACGAAATATTTTGAAATTCTAATGATGCTATATGTCAGAATATTACAAATGAATGCAAGTAGTTCATAAATCAAAAGAAGCCATTATCTAACAAATGATTTTTGTAAATGTAACTAAGAAGCAATGTGAATACACTCTCACATAATTAGAAATTTGTGAATGGTGGTATGCCATCTCTCACTCCTAATGGTCTTTGGCATCAATTTTGGGGAACTTCTCATGCCTATTGGACTGGTGATTTGGTGTTTGATTTGGCATAGGTTGTAGTCAAAATCATAGATTTTCTCCATAGTGGCTCTTGGATAGTATGCCATTGAGAATGGGTTATTTTTCTCTAAGATAGGCTTCGTTTGTAGATTTGGCTGCCTATGGTCGTCCCTCTTACCCTTACATAAGGGAATGTTTTAACAATGACTTCCTTTATTTCTAGAAATGTGTCATGTTTTTACCTCTATGTTAGACATTTTTTTTTGTGGTACATCAAAGTTATTGTGATGATGAGTTTGGATGTGGGACCATCATTGCTTTTTAGTTCATTCTCGACTACTTTTTAAATTCAGTCCTCCAATTGAGTCTATTGACATTAGATTGGTTAAATTGCCTTATCTACCACTACACTTTTGATGCAATTGTATTTCTTAGGTTATTGATAGTTTTCTTGGTTGCTTTCCAAAAGTCAATCCAATGATTATGAACTTTTTTCACACCTCTTTCACTTGTATCTCAATAGACATTGATTTTACAAAATCTCTTTCTAGAAATATTTCTTACAAGTGCATGACAAGACTTGGACCCAATCTATTGATTATGATGGTGTCCCCTTCTATTGTGGGCAATATTTTATGAAAAGACATTTGGCTTTGGATTTTCCTCATGTACATTCAACCTCATCTATATATTGTGGTATAATGCCTTCCCCACCACCTTATAGTGTTTTCTAGGAGTGTTAACTCTAATTCAAAGAATTTGAATGTCTTGATGATTATTAATCCTTCGACGATTCCTTATAAGTCTCCTATAGATCTTCCATCTCCTCCATCCATTCTAATATAAACATTCATGTGGCTAATTTTATTTCTTATAAGATCTAAATCTCAATGGTGGCATAACTCCCATCTATAACTATTAAGGGCCCTTGGCAACTGACTTCTTTGGTCAAGTGTTCTTGTCCTTGCTCGATGCATGTGGTTGTGTCAATAGTGGTGGTTTCTCTCCATCCTCCCCATTCTAAGAAACTTGAGAACTATGCCTTAAGACTACTATCCAAAGTACGAGGAAGGGTCTTTCTATGTTCATCTTGTACATACACACTAAGGGCCCGTTTGTTTCGTGGAATTTGTGCATGTTGGAATTGCCAATTCTAGAATTGAATCCATTCTGGCAATTGTGCTATTCTCAAAATGAATTCTAGAATATGGGCTTGTCCTGTTTGGTTCACCTGGAAGATGACTGAGAAGATGCCAATTTTGCGTTTGGTTCCGCACAACTAGAATTGGAATTGGAATTTTGTTTTTGCACACATACACATATACACACACATGTGTATATATACACACATATACACATATATACCCACACATGTATATACACACATGTGTATACACACACATGTGTATATACACACATATATAAGCACACACATGTGTATATATATACATATATATATATATATACACATTTGTATATATACACATACACATGTGTGTATATATACACACATACACACATGTCTGTATACACACACATATACACACATGTGCATATATATACACACACATGTATATACACACACATGTATATATACATACATATGTGTATATATACACACATGTGTATATATACATATGTGTATATATACACATATACATGTGTGTATATACACACACATGTGTATATATACAAACATGTGTGTATATATACACACATGTATACATATACACATATATATATACACATGTGTATATATACACATACACACATATATATACACATACATGTATGTATATACACAAATGTGTGTATACACATATATACATACACACACACACACATGTATATATACATACATACACATATATGTGTATATATATACATGTGTGTACACACACACACACACACACACACACACACACATATATATTATTGAAATAAAATGGGAATGAATTTTCCTTCCCAAAATAATACTTTCAATTCCAATTCCAATTTTCAATTCTAATTCTAGGTCTGAGAAGGAATTGTGGAATGCTCAAAATGACCCAAAATTAGAATTTGCATAACCCTATTCCAATTTTTAATTTTGGAACCAAACAGGGAATTGAACATTTTGGGAATTCGGAAATGCCAATTCCCGTTCAATTCGGTGAAACAAACGGGCCCTAAGGTTAAGGGTGTGAGGATGCTTAGAGTAGAATATGATACCACTTAGACATTTTATTTTCTATGGTACCTTTTGATTGACAACTTGTCTATAATCAATTATAATTATACTTGTCTTTGAGAATTTTTTCTTCTTTTGGTGTTGGATTGTGCTTGTTCATTGTAGCAGATTTTATAGTCAGTCGCTAATAATTCTAATGCTCTAGACTTATAATGAAACATCAGATGTTTTTGAAACACGAAATATTTTTGGAAAAATCATCCATCTTATAACAATTTCAACTCAAGAATACATTTAACAATTTTGTTCGTAAAATATAACCCACTTGAATTTGTTTTAAAAAGGAGAGAGACAATCTCTACATTCATATTAAACCAATCGAACAAATTTAATATAAACTTCTTGATATATTTCTTATATTCTGTACACCAGTTATATCATTTTTTTAAATCCTCCCTTCGCTTATTAAAATGTATAAAGCCAGCCACAGTCGACACTCACGATAAACTTGAAATCTCCACGAGGATCCTAAGGATTAATGTTACCGAAACCAGACAAAAATGCATATGAGTAGCTTTGGTAATGACGTGAGTACACTCATTCTGAAGTTTAGGGACCTACATCTACTTTTTTATTCACTTGAAATCACAACTGGCACGTAATCTTTTTCTCTGATTGTGTTTCTCAACTGGCAATTCTTTGGCTCCCAAGAATCCGCCGGTTTGTTTTATATCGTAGTAATGAATCTCTGCAAAATTATTGGAGTTATTAAAACAAATCTCGTTTATACCATTCCAGCTGACATTGGATTATTCTAAATGTTTGGTTGATAAATAGATAAATAAATTTTAATGTTTATGAGGATAAACATAGTTTATGGGACAGCTTGACAATTTAAGCCAATTTCAATAATCTGGATCTTTTCTTGTGTAAGTTGATGATGAGTACACCCAACTTCTCAATGTACTCATTGCTGAATAGGTTATGCCAAGAGCTATCAGAGATAATATCCGCAAATTTATCCCTGCTGTCCTTGTATGCATCACATTTGAAAGTAAAGTGATGTTTGGTTTCGATATAAATGAGCCCGAGGAAGGAGAATGATAATGAGGCAGTTAACATGGTGAGATATTAATAAAAATGATAAGAGTGTTGCTCACACTCTTTTTGGCTCTCCTCACAGCTGGTGCAAATGCATCGTTAAACAATAGCAAACTGCACAAAGCATGTTCAAAATGCACAGAGAGGCAGTGCCCAAAAAGTGACTTGTATCCTCATTTGATGACTCTCTCATTGTTTTCATCCTTGATGTCCTTGATATCCGCAAATTTATCCCTATTGTCCTTGTATGCATCACATTCAAAAATAAAGTGACGTTTGGTTTCGATATAAATGATCCTGAGGAAGGAGAAGGTTAATGAGCCAATTAAGGTGGTGAGATATAACTAAAAATGATGAGAGTGTTGCTTATACTCTTTTTGGCTCTCCTCACAACTGGTGCAAATGCGTCGTTAAACAATAGCAAACTGTGCAAAGCATGTTCAAAATGCACAGAGAAGCAGTGCCCAAAAAGCGACTTGTATCCTCACATGATAGTTTCGATGACTCTTTGATTGTTTTCAATTTGATTATGTGCAGTTGGCTTAAATAGTACACAGTAATGATTGATTCCTAGGTTAAAAGTGTTAAATAGTCAAAATTATAGAAAATTTTCCAAACTTAATTTGTTCCTTAATGTATGTTATTTAAGGGTAGCGAGTTAATCACGACCGAGAGTATAGGTTGTTCCCAACAATAAGGGAGGTGAAGCAAAGAAGCAAAACTCAATGCCTACTATGGATGGAAATTTGTATATCATGCTCTGTAGATGGCTATCACTATATCAGGCTCTGCCAAGTTCACATCTCTTCACAAGTACATTTTATACCTTGCAAGATAATAAATTTAAAGCAGGAATTAGTATACATATGTTCAATACCTCTATGGTTTATTGGGGAGATATGAATTTAAAGTTATTTTTTTTGTTTAGAAGTTTAGTTTATATGAATTTTTTTAGATATCTTAACTAATTCTATGATATGTCATATTGATTGGAAGATATGAATTTGAAGCTATTTTATTTATCTTTAAAAAATATTTGATAATAAAATGGTATGTGGAAAGGTGTGTTTCACTTCATTCTCATCCGAGATGAGTTCTTCTGAACCACTACTCGTGAAACATGGGTCAATGATTTTGACTCAAAAACTACATAGTTGAATCTTGATAGCAATATGACAAAATAATAGTTTTATTTATTATATAAGTGAACACATGATGCAGGAGCATCTTGGGTCCTTGGAAATCCTGCTCAACCAAAAATATGTTTTCTTTTGTTCTTTAGCTTGTTTGGAGGCTGCTCGGTGAAGTACTTGGTAATCGTTGTTGCTCGATTACTTTCTCTGTCTTACTTTATAGATGGGTCTCGGTGTATGTTGACTTCTCAGTTTCTTCTTTCACCGAGTTGGTTTTTTATGCCTGGTTATGTTCTTACCGAGTTGGTTGTTGTCATTCGATTAATCTTCACCGAGTTGTTTATCCTGATCTGGCCAACTCCTACCTTTAATTTCCTTAGTGTAATTATTGTGGGGTCTCTCATTGGGATCTGTGTGGACCTAAATCTAGGTCTCTGTTAGGGAGTCATGTGCCAACCTCTATGGTGGACTCTTGTATATGGGTCTGTGTAGGATCATGGTATGCCAAAAAGTGGCTATGTGAAAAAATTAGTTTTTCACTCGTCCAAAAGCATACCCAAAATTTTGTTGACTTTTGAGTAGGCCTGGGTGTCAGTACACTTGACCAAGCCAAAAGCCAAAGCTAAAGCATTATCGGATGTCCGATATTATCAAACATCCGATAATATCAGACATCCAATAATATCAGACATCCAATAATATCGGATATCCGATATTCATCAGTCATAATATATTATTGCGCACGACTGCATTCAACATTTTCATATTGAAAATGTTGAAGCAGCAAAGTAGCCGAGCCCCTAAAATCGCATATACGATACCTATCTGATATCAGATTTGCTACAGTACACAAGGTAAGTGAAATTTTGTAGTTTCACTATTTTTTTTTGTTTTTGCATTGAAATTTATTGTTTTTTTTTTTAAAATAGGTTTTATATGATATTGTGTATTGTTTTTTAAAATTGATTATAAACTAGAGTTGAAATTTATATTGTTTATTCTATTTTGTTTTTAAATCAGACATGGATTTAGACGAATCAAAAAACCCTCCCTCTCAGTCCGCCAACAATCCAGACACACCTCAAAACAATCCCCCGCCTTCAGAAGACCAACCGTTCAGAAACCCTCAACCAATACAAGATCTCATAGGAGATAATCAAAATCAGCTTAGAGGATATCAGAACACATATGTGAATATCCCCACCTTGCGTCCCATGTTTTCCATGCTAAACTCCATTATTGAGAGCATGGAGAAACTCACAGAACAACACAATGCTGCACTTCTTTGGCGTGAATCTATGCACGCCCAATTTGATGATGGGCTTGACTACCATCAAGTTATGGATATAAACATAAAAAAACATGACATATGTAACATTTTTGTTGATCCCAAAATCGGTTTGAAAGTGAACCCTAAAAAAACCAAGTTGTCAATTAAATGGTGTACCAATGATGCAATACGTGACAACTTTTGGGATCGCTGGTGGATGGTTTTTGATAGACCACCCCACAACAATTTGCATGTCCCATTCTATTTCATTCAGAAATTATATGCTAAATTTGTGCTCGGTCACAAAGTCAATTACTGGAGCATGAGACAGAACCAGGGCGTAGGCTTAGGCGCTCCCTAGGATAGGCCAGGGGCACAGCAGGTGAAATCCTGCACATATGTCCCCCCTCCCAAGATTTCACCACCTCCCACTATAGAACATCCTGACATTATTGTCGAGGCTGGCTCATAGACTATTCAAGCCATTCACGCCTTGAGTGATCTACTCGTTAGGCAGAGTGTGGCATTGTTGCCTCCTCATACTGATGCTTCTGGCCCTTCCACATCCTCCACGAGCTCACATGTTTGTGTGCCTCATACTTGCGTTATGTGCAAGAATATGTGCTTGGGTCCCTTGAATGATAGTGATGCATTTAACTATGTATTCGAGGTGGACGATACTACACATCACACTACAAGCACTAAAGCACCCCATGGAGATGTGCATCAGGGGCATACAGAGCCATGGACTCCTACTGTTACGGTAAGAGTAAACAATTAACTTGTTACATTGTATTTAATTTTAAATGTTCATATTTTTAATAGATTTTTCTTATAATGATTGCCCACTTATGCTTTTATACATGTTTCATTTGTATCCAGTTGATGATAGAGGAGGAGATGGCACAAGTGGAGGGGTCCATGATTTCGGCCATTTCATTTGGACTTGACACTTCCACGGTACATACGTTTTAATGTACTCATTGGTTTCCTTTTATTATAATATTGTATACATGTATTTTCTAATTTTGATGATCATCTTATTACATACTGATGCAGGTTTCACCAGTTGCCACTAGAGGGAAATGTGAGGGGGTTCAAGCATCTGGTGTTGACAAGGGGAAGGTAATTAAGTATTTTAGATTTATTAAGAATAAATGTATACTTGTCACTTGTGCGTACTCATTTTTGATTACATGTTTCATTTGACAGAGGGTGGTGTCTTATGATGTCGTGAGACCAGTTCGCCATGATAGAGTCACAGGCATCTCAATTCGCAGTGATAGCCCCAGAGTACATATATTTCTAAATTTATTTGTGTGTAGTTTACTATCAAGTATATATTTAATATGATCAAGTCATGATTGCATGAAACTTATCTGTTTGACTTTGTAGATCACCCCTAGTTTGAGGGAGGTACCACGCCAAGGGTTTGTATCACTGATGACCCAACTGACATTTCCTGAAGAAAGTTCAACAGAGGTAAGTTTTGATGTTAATTGAGTTATATTTAAAACATGTATTTGCTACCAAGGATTTAACATTAAATAGTATAACTCTTACATCAATCTCATGTTCGCAAACATACATACAGGTCAAAGTCGACATTGGTGGAATTGTCCCTTCACAACTAAAGACATATATTAGGTCTCCTGACCACATGAGGAGACCGAGAGGCGAGGTACATGAGAGTTGAATTTTAAATAAATATTTATTATTCTTCACTATGATTTTAAATTTTTATTTATTATTTGTAGGAACCATATAAATTAAGTAATCTAACTTGGTGTTTCACTTTTGTGTTTGAATGCAGGATCCATCAGAGCCAAAGAGTAGTTTGAAGAGACTTCGCTTTGATCATCCACCAGTAGAATAAAATGTCCTAGAAACATTTGTAGTTAAACTTCTTATGTTGAGATGCTATATGACACATTTTGAGATGGCGTATGCCATATTGTATCTAGACATGAACTGATTTTGTAAATCTTTGGAGATGGCATGTGCCACATTTTGTACAAAACTATTTCATATATACATATCTACATATTCATTTTTGATTATTTTATATTTTTCATGTGTAAGTTATGTATGTATCATTTCCATTTTGGGTAAGTGCACAAAGATGGGGGACCAAAAGGGGGGTATAAGGTGCCACTTTTTTTTTCTGAAATCAGCAAACTCTAAACTTCAATGAGAATTTGAGTATACTTACACTCAAAATTTTAAAATGTGACAAAAACAAGAGTTGTTCTAGAACTCTGAATCTAGTTTCTAAAATACTAATTTTTTTTAGAAATGGTGGAGATTATGGCCCTCAAAAAGGGGGAGCACAAAAAGTTGTCCTATTTTTTGTGAAAAAACATAACATAGCATCTGGTGTGCTCCCCCTAAAATGTTAACTTTAAAAAAAAAAAAAAAAAATCGCTCCAGTGAGAAATTAGCTAACACCATCTAGTTTATCCCAGATTTTTCTGCTAATTTTTTTATGAAAGTGTGATTTTTTACCATTTTCTTAAGTGGACACATCCTTAAAATATGAAATTTCTATGTGCTCCCCCTAGAAATCATTGAAAACTAATTGAAAATCAAAACTTCTTTTTTTTTTAAAGTGTGTAGAATGGAGTCTAGTTTCTGAAAATATAATTTTTTTCAAAATTTGATGAATGAGCCAAAATCTAAGCCCAAATGAATACACATTGGTTTTTGACAAAAATCAGACATACTTAGAAAAGAAATTAGAGATGAAACACTTAACATAATGAGAATTCAAAATGAATTACATGGTTAGATAGCTATCGGAGAGATCTACAATATCATGTCATCTGATTTTATTTTTATTGAACCACATGCAAACTTGACAGGGAGCACACAAGAAAAAATGTTATTTTTTAGTAGGTTTGCTGGAAAACACGTCTGAGGCCTATTTGAATCCTCCAAGCCTTTGGGTTGGAACTCCAAGGCAAATCCAAGCCTTAGGCTTGGTAAATATCAATGTCGTTAAAAGGGCACATGCCCTATAGGGTGCACGCCCTATACTCACTATAGGGCGTGCACCCTATAGGGCGTGCGTCCTATAGGCTGTACGCCCTATAGGGTGCGCACCCTATATTATATATATATATATAGAGAGAGAGAGAGAGAGTCCAAGAT